>PYSR01000059.1:538-188555 GCA_003049425.1 Magnaporthiopsis incrustans
CCCCCCCCTGATAGGGAAGGGAAAGCCATGCGGCGGCGTGATAGGCTGCAAGTCACATTTGCCAAAGAGATTCACTAATCCTCGTTGCCGCCTGTACGACATTTCGATGCTACTGGGGGTGGCGGTTTCTGGGGCCCGGACAGGGGGCGGGGAAAGGGCCGAGATGTTCTGATATGGGCTGGGGCCGGCTGGATATAGCGTCTCATGCGGAAAATGGGAAGCGGCGCGGACGAGCGAGCAGGCCCAGAAAGATTGCCCCCCCGTGTAGGGGCTGGCTGGGCTGACTGGCAGCCATCGGATCGGACCAAATGTGTGAAACCGGGCATGGCATGGCATGGCATGGGGCCAAGGTGGGATAGGATAGGACAGGAACAGCACGTTGAAATAGACGACGTAGGGCAGGCGGGATGCAAGGCGTGCATGATTGGGGACGCGGGCGAGATTTGGCGTCGCTGCCAGAATGGATGTCGTGCATGAAGAAGATGAGGCTCAAAAGGTGGCCCCCGACAGCAAGCAGCAGCAAGCAGCGGCAGCATGCCATGCCATGCCATGCCGGCAAGCAGCAAGCACATGCAGAACAAGAAGAAAAAGGGAATGCAGCCCGCGTCCCGGGACCGGGGGGAGCCTTCCCGTATGTGGATGCACGCGCTCCGTCGAGGTGACAGGTACCCGACTTTTTTTTTTTTTTTTCTTTTTTTTTCCTCAGCCCGTCAGGAGCCCGCGCCTAGTGATGATGCGCCGCGCTGCTGGATTTGCACTCCGCCACCAGCCGGCCAGGCAGGCATAGCATCGAGGGGGCAAGGCAAATTTCAAGCCATTTAACGTCGTCGACCAGTCACGCCCACGATCAAGCGCGCCACGAATCACGACTAGGACCGAGACCATCAAAGCAATCACAGTTTAAATCCATAAGCCAGAATAAAAAAGAAAGCCCGCAGGGCGAGGTTGGAAATCGCGCACTACGAACAAGGATGGCGGCGATGCGATGGACAGGGGAGCAGAAAAACCCCACCTCCTCTGGTCACACACACTGTGATGTCTCGAACGAGCCGATATCATCTGGCAATCCTCGCCAAGGCGACTCATCTCTCCAAGCTGCAAGGCCCGACTAACCTTGCCGTCTTTTCGCTTTTTTTGTCTTTTCTTTTTGACAAGCCCGCCCGCCTGCTCGCTTTCCCCACGGCTAAAAAATGCGTACCGCGTTTCAATCTCACACACCCCTCTTTGCTCTCGGTGATCGGCCAGGGTGAGACAGGACAGAGAAGAGGAATCAGCTCTAAGCGGCTGGCTGGCTGGCTGCCACAACACACAAAAAAAAAGGGGCGTCCAAGGGCCCAACACCCACACCCCATCCCATGGCAAGAGTGAAACATCATTTTTCTTCCTTCCCCAGCCTTGCCACACTGCACACACTAGCGCGACACGCTTTCAGCTTTCGGAGAGATGTTAGCCTAGCGGCGGGCCTTCTTTCCATGACCGACCGACCGACCACGTTGTCACGTCCTATTCGCGAGCGCAAATCCTCTCTCCCTAATCTGAAACCCGTCGGTAGAGGACGCCGCCGCTCCCTAAGAAGGCGGGAGATGGGCGTGCGTACCCGCCTCGGCAGCATTCTCTCCCTCGCCACCGTCCACAAGAAAGGAAAGGACGCGCACACGCACTGCGCTATCTCCGTGTCCGTCTGGCGGTCAAATCGTCACCGCCAGATCAAATCCATCCATCAACCGGTGAGCCGGGATTAGACATCTGGATGAGGTCAAGGGCCGTCAGGGATTTACTTTTCTGGTCTGGTTCTTGACCGCTTCTTTCTTCCAAACGATCGAGACCCCAGGTCGGGCGGGGGTGGATGGGTGGTCAGGGCACAGTTTCTTTTTTGCTTTCTGGTTTATTTTGCCGCCGCACCTGCGCCGTCCCGAATGAACGAATGTGAAAATGAAAATAGAAAACACGGGCAGGACAGGGCAGGACAGCCTTGCATTACGGCAAAGGTGCATCCACCAAAAAAAAATGTTTGTCCATGATTGGCGTCGTTTTCTCTCCGCTTTCCCTCCCCCAAGCTGCAGCAGACCGCATGGCATGCATCTGCCAGGGAGTCGGGGTAAAAGACGTGTGTGTGAGAGCGAGCGTGTGTGTGTGTGTGTGTGCGCGAGTGGTGTGAGTGGATAGGCGGGCGAGCCGGTTAAGGTGTCCCGGCATCTTGCATGTCGGAGCCCGCCGCCGCCAGTGGTGCGTGGTGCGCCGGCATCCCCACCCCCACCCACCACCACGCAACGAGTCGATTGGAGGGGCCTCCTCACCCAGGCTGGCTGGAAAACAACAGGCCGTTGAATTGGCGCAGGCTGATTGCGGCGCAGCCGCATCCAAGTGACAAAACCCCGCTTCCTTCTCATCTGACCAGCACCCGATATCGCTGTTTTGTCCGGCTGGCAAGGATCTGGTAGGCGACTTTCTTTCTTGTCCGTTTCTGTTTTTTTTTTTCTCCTAGCACCCGGCAGTTGCGCCCGTCCGTGCCTCTCAGGAGCAGCAGCTCGTGACAGAATATCGTCGTAGCGATGGAGGGGAGAGAGAAAATGGACCCGCTGACAAAAGCCACCCCGGACAGACAAATATGGAAGCTCCAAACGGGCCGTAAAAAGCCTGGTTCGAAACGCTCGGCGGTCCATGGGAATGGAGGGTGGCAACGACGACGGGTAAAATCGTTCCTCGCATAAGCCCCCGTTTTAGCGGGCTTATTGTTTTTTTTTTTTTTCCTCCATTCCTTGCCATTGCCTCCCCCTGGGCTTGAGCCGGTTTCTTCGGCCATTCGTCGTTTGGATGGCGCGGCAATTGCCGGGCGGGCATCATGTGCAGCCCGGCTGGGCTGGACCAACTGTATAGTAACTTACGCGAGAAAAAGAAAGAAAAAAAAGTCCAGACGACGGCCATCGGACTATCGACGATGACGAGTCCGGACCCGAGGTATCATCAAGCTGCAGGAACGACAGTGCGTCTGATCTTGGGACCTCCCCGATGTCTTATTTGCATGAAACAGATGGATGGCGGCCTGTGCTCTCTTCTTCCTTTCTCCACGTCGGTACGTCCCTGGATGAGGTTGTCCGTGTTCGAGGTCGTCTCTGCCCCAACTCCAACTCCCGTTGGTTGCGGAACCCGTGACGGTCCGATGGGCAGCGCTACCAACATTGTCTCACGTCCCTCTCCTCCCGGGGGTGTTTGGACCGGCCTTGTGTGGCTAGGTGTGTAGATGCAGTGGAGGCGGGTAACGTCTATCATGGAGTCGCGTGGCCAGCCGGGCAGGTGCAGATTCCCAACCACGCAGGGCTAGGGCTACGACTTGCCCATCCATGCCGCTCCCGAGCATTAGGTAGGCCCAAGGCAGCATGTTACCGCAACGCGCACATCCGAGACCACCGCACCGCATCGTAGCCCGTTCTTATTCAGTGGGCCGCCTCGCAAGGGGTGTTGGACCCCCGATGCGCCATGCGCATGCACTTCCGAGGAGGCTTTGAGCTTCATCGGATGGTACATTGGGGACGTAAGGTCTGGAGGTAGCATCTACGGCCTACGCTGGCGTATGCCAGCCGCGCACTCTGCTGCGTGTGCCTTTTGCCGATGAGGTGAGCGCCGGTGGTCGGGGGTTTTGGTGCCTTGCTTTTTTTTTCCTCCTCTTTTCTTTTCTTTCCTGACAGCAGCAGCTCCCTTGCATGGTGGCCCCTCCATGTGAGATCGGAGTGTGGCAAACACCGACACAGTGCGAGGCTAGAACACCGCTCTACGCTTTGACCTGCCGAATCGTCGGTTGCCGGCAAGGACCAAGGAAAAAAAAAAGGCATTACCCGTTTTCTCTTTTGCTTGTGAGCGAGGGCACGAACACACACCACACCACAACCCACCTGCTTGCTACCGAGGTCTTGGAGAAGTGTCGGACTGTTGAGGTTCGGTAAAACATACGCACAACTCTTCCGGTTAGCACCGACCTGCCAGATCTGAGCACGTACCCGCTTCCACAGACTTTTGTTTGCGGCACGGGCGGCCCTCATACGCACAAGCCGGCGCTCGACATGGCTGACAACGCAGCAGTCGTGAACCGGGCTGGCCTCATTCCTCGCCGGCAAAAAGAGGGGAGGGGCCTGCCTGACGGTAGCCTGTGGGTATGGATGGAGAGGGCGGGAGAGGTGGAAATCGGCGGCGCTTCGCCTGGTCTGCTCCAGCCCAGCTCATCCACGCACCGCGAACCACGACTCTCTCCCACCCTTCTCCACCCACACCTGCAGTCTTTTTTTTCTTGGCTTCTCTGTTTTGTTTTTGTGGTGCCATCCATGCACCTACATACGTGGAAAGCATGGGTCTCGCATGCGGCCCTACTGCAGCTACAACGCATACCCTGCCCGAGCGGCGTGAGCGCATGCATTGGCTGCCGTCCCGCTTGGCCATCTGCGGTGCAGCAAAAAGAAAGGCAAAAAGAGAGACGGAAAGACATGAAAGACGAGCAGCGGCGGCGGCGGCGGCGGAAGATGCTTGCTTCATGCATGTCCCCTCCTCCGGTCCCCGCTCCCCAATCGTACCTTCCAAGCGGAGAACTGCGTCTGTTGGGTACATGGGCATGGACAAGGGCTATGGAGCTGCGGAGAAAAACACGAAGCAGAGGACCCATCCGTGGGATAGGTGAGGAAAAGACGCAACAGAGGCAGCAGCTTCCTGCGGCGAGCGGCAGCCGCCACTGGCTGCACAATATATATGTCTGTGTGTGTGTGTGTCTGTGTGTGTGCCGCAGAATAAGAAGGAAAAAAAAAGAAAAGGTCTGTGGCAGATGTGCACGTATACAGTGACACTCATGGAGGTGCGGGAAAGCGTCTGTGACGGAGACCACAGAGCGTGCTCACATCACACATCGCCGGCGGTGGAGCTGAGCTGCACGTCTCTGGAGCATGTTCGTGTACGAACCATGTTCCCCGGGGCCTGCCATGCCCACCTTCCGATGGACCATGACCGGTCCAGAAGGCTTAGATAATACGAGGTGTGCATTCGACCTGGGGCTGCTGCATAGTTCAAGGTGGTGTGCTGCGAGGCAGGATGTGTTGTATGCTGTCCGCGGACTTTATGAGCCCAGACCCAGACCCAGGTAGAGGAGGGGGGAAAATGTTTACGATGATGAGAAAAAAAAGACGGAGAACAAAAACACTACACTGTCGCATGATTGAGCGAGCATAGACCACCCGCGCGGGGTGCCGCGATACTCGCTGGCTCCTCTCAACGACCCCTCCCCTGCTTCCCGAGGGAGCTTGCCACTATTTTCCATATTAATGCACTCTATTGGGCGCTTGAACTATAAGTCGCTCTGATATGGATCCGGCAGTGAGGCGGCGAGCGGTCGGCGGCAGCAGCAGCGCAGCGCATCATGCTGCTTGCTTCGTACAGCGGCATCCCGGGGGCGGCCTGGCTGGCTACCATTCAGGGTGGCTCTGTTCGATCCGGTCGTCTGCCACGTGGAGCCTCGATATTCCACTGGGACTGACGACCAACAGCGTGTTTCCGTGCCCTGGTCAAAAGAGATTCGCACGCACAACGCGCGTGTTTTGAACCCAATCAGCAAGCGGTCGATCGAGGGCTTAGGTAGATGCAATGCAATGCTCCTCATGTCGGGCATTGTCTTTGCAGCTGCGATGATGGCCGTCGCCGCGCAAGACGACAGCAGCGAAGACTGAGTGGACGTTGGATGGAAGCACAGTGTGGCTTTGGCGTCTGGGCTTTCCTGCTCGCCGTTGTTACAGGCTAAGACAGGGTCCGGCACCTGGTGTCGGCACAGAGGAGATACCCGAAATCTCCACCGCGCGCAAGCCCATATAGAGAGGCGACCACAAGCAACCGGCCACCTAAATAAAACTGGGGACAAAGGTATTGATTGACATACACGATCAGACCAGGTCCGTCGACGATCATCACGGCCTGTGCTGGGTTCCGGCCGAGTTGGCCACTGCGCTGCGAGCTGGGGCCCAGAGGCTGCATCCGTCTCAATTCATCCTCCAACCGCGTGTGGCGTGTGCCTGCAACTGCAACTGCACGGCCCAGCGTATCGCGCCGCGGTGGTCTGGTCGGGGCCTGGCAGAACCTGCCCCGATCTCCGCCATCTAACATTATGCGATGGGTGGGCTCCTGTTGATTTTCGATCCGTCCGAAATGTCAAGCTGCTCCACTCCCCAGTTTTGGGGTGGTGGTGGCCCTGCCACCCATTTTGATTCCCCTCTCCCAGCCGTTCGCTTTTGCTGGCCCGCCAGGCCCTTGACCCTGCCTGCCTGGGTCACAGGTGACGATCCTCACAAATGGCCTGCACAATGGCCCGTCATCCCTCCATCTTTGGCGCGCACTGGCTGGCACACCACCACCACCACAACCACCGCTTGTTCCCTGCATTTATTTCAACCACCCCCTCTTCTCTTTTGCTCACCGGCGGTCGACGGTGCTACCTCGTGCGTAAAGGCCCCTTGCCGGGTTGAGCATGTGTTGCACAATCCTGCCCAGCCCAGCCCGGAGGGAGCGAGAGGAGAGGGTGAGAGCTAGGTAGGTAGGAAGGAGGAACGCATATCAGACGAAGCACGAGTTCGTGTCGACTTCGTGGCGCGGCCGAGTGGGAAACTCCAGGCTCCTTCGCAGCGCTCTTTGGGGTCTGAACGCTTATCCGCCGTGGGCGTTCCAGAGAAGGGCTCCGACTCTGTTTACCATCTGGGCAGAGGGCGAGCACATGTAAATAAAACCCACCCGAGTCAAACGGCGGCCGGGTCTGCCAGAGAGCGAGCGGAGAGAGCCGACGATGGCTTGTCTCCCTCCAGAGCTGGTTATTATGCAACCCCAGGCCCAGCAAGGATCTCGTCTTCCTGGTGGAGCCAAAACGACGTCCTTGATAAGAGAGGGCACCAACCATGCTGCGTGGCTAGCCCACCAATCGCAATGCGCGGTAAATCCAACCCACCGACACGTGCTAGATGCACTGTAGAGAACTGTGCTGGCGGTATTCTGCTGCTGCCGCCAAAAGCCCAAGCCCTGGAACTGGTGCGACTGACTCCAGAGGTTGAGGTATCGAGAGCATTCGCCGTAATGTTCAACAAACCCGCACCCTCGGGCATCGGGGCACGTACACTGACGACGTAAACACTGCTGGCGAAACCCAGGGCCTAGGCTACCGAGGATGCCCGCTGGGCAAACAGGTTGACTGACTTAGGCACAGGTACGGCAGATGGGTCGCTTGCGGGTGCTTCTGCTCTGCCAGTGCCGCCGCCACCGCGCACGTTCACGCCCTAAGAACAATCCAACGCGGAATTCTCACCCAGTTTCCCGCCATCGGGTTTTGCGACGTTCGGCGGACTCTACTCGCTGTGCTCGCGCCAGGGGAAAGCAAGACGGAGCAGTCGAGCACAAGACGAAGAGACAGAAAAAAAAAAAAGAGACGACGGTCTTACCGCAAAAGGAATCGCGGATGCTGACACGGCCTGATTTCTCTGGTCCCAACGCACCCCTCCCCCTGGTCCAAGTTCTTTCGTTTCTTCTCCTCCTTGGGCCAACCTTTCGACACCCCCTCCCCTGCCCACCCCCTGGTCCAGCTAAACGTCCCCTCCTGGTACCACCTTGGTCATCCGCCTCCGTCCAAATCACCTCTGAAAGAGATCCCTGCCGACACGCCCAACGAGCAGGCGGCTCGGGTGCTTTTTTTTTTTTTTTTTTCCTCTCTCTTTTTCTTTCTTGCTCCCCTCGGTGCACTGTACGGGCTCCGCTGCTGAGGGTCGGCGCAGCGGAGTAGCACACACACACACACCCGCTCCCTCGCACTCCCTCGTCCCTCTCACCAACACCACCACCCACACCCACAGGCCAGCAAAGCCCAGCAGGGCCACTGCTCAATCCATGCTTTTTTTTGGACGGGACGCGCAGTAGTAACCCCAACCACCCGCTGTCCGCCCTCCTCCTTCCACCACGAAACCCGAGTCCCACAAAGGGGAACGGACGGACGGACCTGCAAAAAGCTTGCTGTAAATCCTAATGTGACTAGATGGCGGGAAGAATTCTAGGGCACGGCGGCTGCTTGGGGCGCCCTTGCCGCCTGTATGTAGGACAGACAGACAGAAGCCCGGCAGAAGGCGAGAAGGACGACCTGGACCGGCATGGTCCGGGGCGGAGGGCGTATGGGGAGGATAGGAAACACCTGGGCACAGAGGGCGCGCAAGCGAAGAAAAGCACACCCCGGCGAGATCTCGAGGTTTGCGGCAGACATGGCTCTCGCTCCTCTTTCGCTGGGTCGTCTCCAGGCCTGGACCAGAATCCATGTCCCGGCCGGCGGTCGGTCGGTGGCCGCTCTTTTTTTTTTTCTTTTATTCTTTTACTCCTTTCTTTTTGACTGGCTCCTTTTTTTTTCTTCTCTTTTTCCCCTTCCCAGTTGAGCGTTTCCAGCGTCAATGGCCGCAAGCACGGCCACGCTCGCACGGTGCGGTATGTACAGTGCACCTGGCGCCCGTTGTATCCGTGCGGTACCCGACCAGGATCCCCTCCTCCCAGGCTACGTGGTCCGAGGTGGAGTTGGCTACCAGAAGCCTACCTGTGCCCAGGGGTGTGCCGGCGGACCAGGGTACCTCCCCGCCATGCCCTGCTGGAACCCTGTCGCCTTACCTCTCATTTTTCTAATCTAAGACCTTTGCGGTACTGCACGGCAGACCAGAGGGGGACCTCTATTTTCTCTGATTTACCTGCCTCCTCCTCACCAACCAAAAAGGTAAGCCTTTCCTACCTGCATCTTCCTCCTCGACCTTCGCCTCTCCCCTTTCTTTCTTTCTCTCTCCCGGCACAATACTTCCTCACTTCCTTCAAGAGGCAAAGGGGAGGCTTACCGAGGCGTCTGCAGGTATGTGGACATGGCATTTTGCCTTTGGGGCGCACCAACCCTGCTGCCTTTTTTTTTCCCTTCTCTTGCTGTTTGGCTTCCCCCCCGCCAGAAGCATAATACAGCCCAACGCTGCAGGCTGCATGTGGAATGACTGCGAGATTCTTTGCTTGTCCAGAACTAACTTGTTGCCTGCCTACCTCTGGTATTCACATGAACAGCCGTCGACGAACGCTCGCTACTGGAGGCATTGCTAGCTTGGCCTACCTGCCTGCCGAGTCGTGCCCTTGTGCTCGAGCGCCCCCAGCAGAAAAAAAAGAGCATACTACACAAGGAAGCGCGCGCAACCCAAACGGGCGGGGCCGTCGATATCAATAGCTCTTGTCGCCGACCACCCGGTCGATGCACATCCCCTCCAGCTGCAACAACAGCACACAATCTGCTCCAGATCCAGCTCCAGCACCCGCAGCCACCACAGCCAGCCAGCCAGCCAGCCATTTCCCGGGGAAGACCTGTCTGCGTTGTTGGACGAACACCACCGGCCTGCTGCTGTCTCCATTGCTGCAGTCCTTCCCGTTTGCCTGCGCACCAGAAGCACTCCTCGCTGGCCTGCATTTGATATGAGCATTTGATTATTATCTCTTTTGTTAGTTGATGCCGACCACGACCTTTTGACGAGACTTGCACGACTGTACGCCTCGAGAAAAAAAAAAAAACCACCCGACGTTTTTGTCCCATTGGCACCAAAGCCCAACTCCCCCATCATCCATATTCAGCATCCCAAGCCAAGCATCACTTCGGGCCGAAGACAGACCTCGTCAGCACCTGGAACGTCGCGAAAGAGAGGTCAAATTCCCTCGCACACACCTAGGCTCGACCGCCTGACCACCTTGGCGCACACCTACGTGTTTGCGCACCCGCAGCGACGAGTCGCTGTTCCCCACAACTGGTCTAGATAGTCCCCAGTCATCACCGAAAAGCTGGATTTGCCGTCGATCTCCGTGCCAGCCCGGGGCCCATCTGACGTACCGTACTACAACGCGCACGCCCAGAGGCCGTCGTTGTATGGGAGCGACCAGAGGCTACCTTCGTTCCCTCTGCCCCCGCCCCAGCAGGCATACTCGTCAGGGACCGCCTCGCCCCGGGTCAGCTCCATAGGGTCCTCGGCCAGCTCCAACGCGGACTCGCAGTCGTCCTACACGTCGGTGGCTTCGTCCAACGGTCCCAAGACCCCGCCGCCGTCCGCCCTTCCCGTGAGCGCTGCCATCTCTGGCCACCCGGCCCAGTCTGTAACGGGATACGAGCCGTATCCGGCCATGAACCAGGCGCCCGCAGACATGTATTACTCCCAGCCGCACATGTCCGCCGGCCCGGCACCACCCACCCAGACCGTCACATCGTACAACCCCCAACCACCAATTCTACAGCCGGGCCCTGCCCAATACCCAGCGCCGCCCCAACAATATTCGCAGTACTACTCCAACGGCATGGCCTCTCCGCCAGGCCCGCCGGGCGTGCCCGGGCAGATGGGCGCCGGCGGCGGTGTCCTGCCGCTCCCCGGTTCGCACGGCGCCGCGTCGGGTCCTGGGTCGATGCAGAACCAGTACCAGGGCTTCGACACCACGGGTCAAGTTGCGCCGCCAGGCATGAAGCCGCGCGTGACTGCGACTCTGTGGGAGGACGAGGGTAGCCTTTGCTTCCAGGTCGAGGCCAGGGGCATCTGCGTGGCTCGCAGAGAAGGTGAGCAAAATTCCCTGCTTTTTGACACCCACACCTGCGAGGTTTGCCGTGCTGACATTTTCCGTTCAGATAATCACATGATCAACGGCACAAAGCTGCTGAACGTCGCTGGTATGACGCGCGGCAGGAGAGATGGTATCCTCAAGAGCGAAAAGGTCCGGCACGTCGTTAAGATTGGGCCGATGCATTTAAAGGGCGTTTGGTAAGCTGCTTCGCATCGTGAGCTCCTCTGGGACATGTATCACCCCTTGTCGAGATGCTAACAACTCGCCATTCTAGGATCCCGTTTGAGCGCGCATTGGATTTCGCCAACAAGGAGAAGATAACCGAGCTTCTCTACCCTCTTTTTGTCCACAACATCAGCGCTCTCCTGTACCACCCCACCAATCAAAACAGGACGAACCAGGTTATGGCCGCGGCCGAGAGGCGAAAGGCTGAGCAGAGCCAGCTGCGCAATGGCCCTGGCCCGGCGCCTCAGGGGCTTCCGTCGCTTCACCACCACAGCATGAGCAGCCACCCGGCGCCGCAGCCGCCTCTGCCGTCCAACATGGGCCGGCCACCTCTCGACCGCGCGCACACCTTCCCCACGCCTCCTGCCAGCGCCTCTAGCGTCATGGGCGGCGGCATGGGCAGCTCCGAGGGCTTCCAATGGCCTCAGCAGGGCATGAACGGCCAGCAGCAGAACCCCATGTCCATCGACACGAACCTGAGCAACTCGCGTTCGATGCCTCATACCCCGGCGACGACCCCTCCCAGCGCGACGCTGCAGAGCATGCAGACCTACCCCCCGTCGTCGCAGCCGTACGACAGCTCGAGGCAGATGTACAGCGCGCCTACGAGCCAGCAGTCGCCGTACCCGCCGTCCAACAGCAGCCCGCAAGACCGTTCCATCTACGGGCCGCCTGGATACGTGAAGTCGGAGATGGGCCCTCCGTCGAACCGGCCGGCGGGTGCCCCGGCCCCTGAGCACCCGCAGGAGCAGCAGAAGCCCGTCAATGGGCTGATGCATCCTAGCCAGAGCGGCGAGCCGGTGCCTCACAGTGCCGCAGAGGAGGAGGCGGACCACGAGCACGACGCCGAGTACACTCACGACAGCGGCACCTACGATACGAGCCGTGGCCAGTCTTACAACTACAGCGCGCCTCCGGTTTCGTCCCTGCCCAACGAGCACTCGCACCTGTCACCCGAGCTTTCGGGCTCTGGCGCGCACCACGCCACATCTGGCCGCTCGACTCCCCGCAGCGCCGCGGCCCCCCCGCCCTACTATGGGGCTCAGGGCTACACCACGCCTCCTCGCGCCCAGCCGCAGTCGTCGAGCAACGTGTACAACGTCATGAGCAACGACAGGAGCGCCACCTCCTCGACCGCTCCTGCTGGAGACGTGTACGCCCCTCCGAGCGACATGCAGAACGGATACCCGGCGCCCGTGGTCAACGGAAGCTCAGGCGGCATAAAGCGGGGACGCGACGACGACGACGAGCGCCCGACGAGCGGCGGCGGCGGCGGCGGCGTGGGTGGCATGGAGCTCAAGCGCCGCAAAACCCTTGTGGACGGCTCCATGCCGTCGCCCGTCTATGAGACCATGAACAGGCCTGCCACCGCGATCGCCGCCCCGCAGCGGCGGAGGTAGTGACCTCGCCTCCCTTATTCTTTTTTTTTTTTTTTTTTTGGCTTTACACCAATTTTTTTTTCTTCTTGGTCACGGGGCCCGGACGCCTGAAGCCGAATCAGAGCACCTCCCCGCCCCTTGGCTTGTTTTTATCCTTTAGTACACCCGGTCATGGGCGGTGCCCGCGGCACCACCTGGAAGCGTCAGCGTGAGCAAAAACGATAACGAACAACAAATCGAGTAATGATGACAATTTCTACCCTCCATTTTTTTCCCCGCCACGAAGTCGCCATGCAACCAACCGAAACCCTACCACAATTGACGACGAGACGTTCACACCCAAAACACAAGGGGCCCAGCCGCGCGCTGCCCGTCCCTTGTTTGTACGACAGCCCCCAACACTCATCATCATCATCGCCACCGGGCGAACGCCGATTTCCTTTACGAGTGTTACGACATGGCCCTCAGATCTCTGATGTCGGACTGTCAGGTCTGGGGCATGTACATGATGTGAACGAGCGAAAAAGATTTGCATCTGGTGGATTTTAATTTCTAAACAAAGCCCGGATTTACACGCTAATTCTTCTGTCTATTTCGGACCAACAATTTTTTTCTTCTTGTTTTCTTTATTGTTTTGGGCAGCCTCTGCTTCGAGGGGCTTTTCTCTACTTTATCCTCCTTGTTTCCTGTCAAATCTCCTTGTTCCTTTTATGTCCTCTGCTGGATTCCCGCTTCGTCCTGCTCCCCAGCCCTGGGTGTGTGCAGCAGCAGCGGGCGAAGGTGCGGGATAAAAGAAAGCCATGAACCGCCTGTTATGACCGAGGCGGCCCACGACCCAGTTACGCTCAACATTTTTGTCGTTTGTTGCGTTTGGCTTTGGGGGTTGTGTGTAGGGGATGGCGGTGGTGGTGGGTTTTAGACATCGCCGGCAATCCGGTAACGATGTCACATCACATGGCTGTGCTTTGCGGGCACTGATCTTCTCTCTCTTTTGTCTACTTAACGACCTGGATAACGAATCTCCTTTTTTTCTCTCTTGTTTTTCTTTATTTGCTAAAAAGCCACACAGATGAGAACGGGGGTTTGGGAGAATTTGGCTTGCTATTCTTGTCGTCTTCTCCTTGGGTATGTGTGTCTCTAGGTAACGACGCTACGATGGGTACAAAAATCAACAATGTTGACTACCACTCCAGATACAAAGAAAATTTTAGAGCTTTACCTGGCTGCTCTCTGTGCGCGCTGCACGTGTTGATGTGCGCACGTCTTTGCCTGTCACGAGTGTCATGGATGGGTGTCACGGCTGGCCTGCTCCCTGTGGCGAGACGCCATCGGTCTCCTGAAAACCAAAACTCGCCTGCAGCATGTGCTGTGCTGAACCAGTCTTCGGGGTGGGACTCGGCGCGCGTCCTGCAATCACAGCCGTGCGCAAGCGCGTGATACCGGGACACGGGGGAAAGTGGCTAGCCGGGTTGGGATGCGTCCTCCTGTCCTGGGTGTGTTTCACCAGCTGGTGCCCGCCTGCTCCCGCCCCCTTTCCATTGCGTTATCACGGCGGGCTTGTGCGCGTGCCAGACAGGCCAGAATCAAGAAAGCGGCGGGCTGGTCGGCAAGTCACGTGATTCGGGTTGCTGCGCCAACTCCCCCTGCAGTAACCCAACCACGCGCCACGACGCAATTTGCCGCCCCCTTCTGGTTCCATGTGCCAGCCCCGTGGTGGACTCGGGCTTGTTATTTTGGTGAAGCAGACCAGACCACAGACACTTCAACTCTTCTTGGAAAGCAGCTACCCGATACCAACAGCAACCTCCAGCCACCGCTGAAGCAGCAGACCGGCTGGCATCCATGGCGGTTGTGTTTGTTTTCTTTTTGCCTTTGCACACAGCAGCATAATTGATTCACGACTTTCTTTTTCCTTGCTTCGTATCCACAACCTTTACCCACGACGTAATGGCTTCAATGATGATGGCCGACATGACACCCAGCGCGTCCTTGCCGCTCGCCCCTTCCCCCGTCGGCGCCCTCAACGCCTCGACTCGCCCCGCCGCCGCCGCCGCCGCCGCCACGCGTACGCCGCCCGAGATGCACGAGGTGACGGCCTCGATAACACAGGTCATGGAGGGCACTCCAGAGCCGGAGGTCGGCGACGTGCCGGCCTCGCCCTACCTGGACGCCGCAAGCAAGGGCCACGAGCAGCAGGAGAACATATCACCGTCAAGGGGCCGCACGGGGAGCGGGAGGGTGTCCCGGCCCATCTCCCGCATCATATCGGGCGGCGAGCTCTCGCCCCTCAAGATCCTCCAGGACAGACCAGCGCCCGTTGCCGAAGAGGCGGGCTCTGCCGCCGGCGCCGCCGCAGCTGCTGCGCTCTCGGACGCCGCCAAGATGCCGCCGCCGAATCTCATCCGCAGCCCGCGTAAGTCGTCGTGGCCGGACAGCAATAAGCGGTTCCCCGTCAAGGTCAACTCGCCCATTGTCGCGGCCGCAGCGACGGCGGGGCCGACGTCACCACGCGTGAAGCCGCCGGTGCACCCCAAGCCGCCGGCGCTGGTGGCACACATGCGGCAGCTGAGCCTCGAGGACGAGGCGGCGCGGAACAACGAGGGGCTGAAAAAGGCCATGGCATTACTCGAAGACGAGGTCAGCGGGCTGGCCGGATCAGACGACGAGGACGTGACGCTCGACCTGAGCGACAGCCCGTCTGCTCTTGGCATCAACGGATCCGGGGGCCGCGGTGCGGGCGGGAGGGAGTCCCTCACCGCAGACGACACGATGATGAGCACGTTCAGCAACTTCTCGGCCGTGCCGACCCCTCGGGCAAACCGGGCGTCGATGCCACCGCCGCAGCGGACACCACGGTCTTCAACCATCGGCCACGGTGCAGATTCGGGCAACAACACGACGAATCTCCTGCTCGAGTTTACAGAGCAGCTGCGTTTCTCACATGCCCAGCAGCAGCAACAGCAGCAGCAGCAGCAGCAGTCCCGGGGCCACATGTCACCGTCGAGGACAACACCCAACCTCGGCGGCGGGGGGGTGGCGGCGACGCCGCAGCGCAAGACCATGATGAACCTGCTCGACTTCGACATCCCGCCCATGCCGACTCCGCGCAGCATCCCCACCATCACGCCGCGCGAGCTCGAGAGTCTCAAGTCCAACTTCCTGTCCGAGATCAGCAGTCTGAAGGCGTCGCTGAGCGGCAAGGAGGCCGAGGCGCAGTCGCTCAAGACGGCCGTGGGCGACGCCGAGAAGCGCGTGGGCACGTGCATGGAGCAGCTGCGCGAGGAGACGACGGCGCGCGAGCAGGCGCAGTCGGAGCGCGACGACTGGGAGCGCCGGGCGCGCGAGATGGAGGCGGTGCTGCGCAAGGTCAAGGAGGAGATCGTGGTGGGCCAGCGCGAGCGCGACGAGCTCGACGCCAAGCTGGAGGAGTCCAACATGCGGCGCGAGATGGCCGAGACGATGGCGCAGGAGGCCGAGAGCAAGCTGGCGGCCATGCGGGCGGGCAAGGCGGCCGAGGCGGCCATGCAAGGTGGCGAGAAGAGATCGGCATCGCCGGGAAGCCAGAACGGCGAGCACGCGGGCTCTGGCGGCGGCGGTAAGGCCCTCACGCCGCGCGACGTGGAGATGGCGGTCGAGAAGGTGGCGCGCGAGCTGCACGCGCTCTACAAGAGCAAACACACGGACAAGATCACGGCCCTCAAGCGGTCGTACGAGCGGCGGTGGGAGAAGAAGGTGCACGAGCTCGAGGAGAAGGTCGAGGACCTCAGCCGCGAGAACGAGGACATGCGGGCGGGCCGCCACGCCACCATGACGCGCGTGGACCCGGCCGCGGCGGCGCTCGAGGAGGAGCGCAAGGCCAAGGCGGCCAAGGACTCGGCGCAGATCTCGGAGCTGAACGCGGAGGTCGAGAAGCTCGAGGCCGTGATCCGGACGGTGCAGGAGGACAACCAGGAGATGCGCCGGCTGCTGGAGCAGGAACGCGTCGAGAAGGGCGAGCTGGTGCAGCTCGCCGAGGAGATGATGAGCATGCAGCAGCAGCAGAGCTTCATCGGCGCCAGCAGCAGCAACAATAACGGCAGCAGCAACAACAACAACAACAACGCGGCCGACAACAGGACCGTCGGCATCACCAGCCCCAGGCCCAACAGGAACAGCAGCGGCAGCAACTCGTCGACGGCCAGCGGACGCACGCCGGCGGCGGCCAAGGGCCCGGTCCGCCCGTCGTCGGCCGCGGCGACGGCGCCGCCGACGCCTTCGCGCGCGCAGCCGTCGCCGCCCCGGCTGAGCACGACGACGCCCGGCCGCGGCATCTCGCGGCTGCAGGCGCCGGGGACCGACGGCGGCCCGCGCAGCATCGCGCGCGTGTCGGGCCTGCGGGCGCCCGGCTCCATCGCAGCGCCCAAGAGCCACATCGGCCGGCCGCTGTCGCACCACGAGCGCAAGAAGAGCGTGCCCATGGCCGGCGGGGCGCCGCGCAGTGGGTTGATGAGCTCGATCGAGAAGATGGGCAGCTACAAGGGTCATTAGATGATGAAGCCACGAGTGGGAACAAAAAAAAAGGCAACACGAAAACTCGGATAAAGGTTTTTTTTTTTTTTTTTTTTTTTTTACTTCTTCACTTTTTCTTCTTTGATCTGGGAGAGTATTTATCCTGTTTTGTTTCGCTTGCTTGCTTCTCTGTGCTTCTCCCCAACTCCCACTCTGCATTCTCCACACGGTCTACTTTTCGTTTGACCTCTTTTTTCTTATCTATTTCTACCGACGCACCCTCTTGTCGTCCTTTTTTTCCTGTCTTCTTTTCCCGCGGCGCCTTGGGTTATGATGTGATCTGCATAATGACGGAAAGCAAATCGGCCGGGGAGGCTTAACGATGTGATGCGCGTCTACTGGAAGAGAGAGTGTGTGTCTGTATCCCGTGCCAGACCTTGTTTGTTTGGATCATCGGAGAATTGGTGCGAGAGCTGCATTGTCTAGTATGTACGGTTTCGCCGTACCTGCCGCTTAGATGCGTCTGCGCCGTGGGTTTTGCGCAGATTGCTGCGGCGTCTCATATATTCCAAATACCCTGTTTGTCGATTTTTGCCGCCTCGTCTAGATCCATGATCTTGGCTGTGATCTTGGTGTGGTCGCTTCGGATGGCATTGTGCTGCATGTCAACCTTACGAACTCGGTGGGTGGAGCGATGCACGGTAGTATTGTAGATGTCACAGAAAATTCCAGATTTAAAAAGACACCGAGACGCCCGGCCTATATTACAGTCGCTCTGTCCTACACACGCCGGTTGTCAAACGCAGAAATACTCGATCCAAATAAGCTCTCCGGTTCGGTTAGGTCTCCTCCGCACTACCATCCCCGTCCACCTCCTCGTCATCGTCATCGCCGCCATCCGCATCAGGATCATCCGGCAAGACGATGGAGTTGAGATGTGTTATCTGCACGGGGATCGTCAGCAATTTTAGCTTAAAAATGCCGGCCGAGGAAAAAAAAAAAAAAAAAAAAACCAACTCACAAATCCCGCCATGGCCCCAATCATCTCCCCGATACGGTCGAGCCCGTCGACCGCCGTGAACAGCTCGTCCGGGACCCTCGCGCTGACGGTAAAGCTCCGCAGCTTGAGGAGCTGGATGTCGCGGTGGTCGGCGTCGAAGCCCTTGGGTTTCGTCTTGAGCGCGTCGGCGGCGTTGTGCTCGGCAAAGGCCTTGAAGATGGACTTTTCGTCGCCGGCCTTGGCCCGCGGCATGAACACGGCCCGGAACGGCTCGGCGCACAGGGCGCGGCGCCAGCGCCGCGGCCGCTCGTCGATGCTGGCCCGAAGACGGTGGAGCGCGTCGGCCTCTGCGGCAGTGTTAGTGATCTGCAACGATGGCAGGTAGGAGATAGGGTGACCTACCAGGATGCCACAGGCCGCCGCCCACAAAGCAGCTCCCCGGCTCGCAGTGCACGTAGTAGCCGGCGTACGGCCCCTTGCGGCCGGTGCGCGAAAAGGCGGCCGAGTAGTGCGGCTTGTACGGGGTCTTCTCCTTGGAGAAGCGGATGTCGCGGTATATGCGGAACGAGAGGTCCTTGACCGGCAGCTGCGGCAGCGTCTCGTCCTCGGCCATGAGCCGCTCCTGCAGCGCCTCGACGAAGGCGTTCCAGTCGCCCAGCGAGCGCCGGTACTCGCCGTCGTTGCTCTTGAGCCACGCCCGCTTGTTGTTGGCCTTGAGGTCGGCGAGGAAGAGCATCGTGTTGGGGTGCACCCTGTCGTCGACGTACTCGACGCCGCCCGTGTCGCGGAGCTTCTTGTGGGGTATGAAGGTCACTCTGGACTCTTCATTGTCGTCTTCGTCCTCGTCCTCGTCGTCCTGCTTTTTGCGTGCCGGACGGCCCCTGCCGCGGGCAGCCTTGGCCGGCTTTTGCTTTGACTTGGGCTTCGGCTCGTCGCCGTCCTCCTCTTGTGAGCCGGAGCCCTGCTCTTCTTCATCCACTCCGTCTTCTTCATCGTCGTCGTCATCGTCGTCGTCAGGTTCCTCGTACGCGTCCTCACTTTCATCCGATTCGGGCTTCGGCCCTCGGCGGCCGGTGTACTTTGCGCCGGCGCCTGTCTTTGCGCGTTTCGAAGGCGGCTCGGATTCGCTTTCAGACTCGGAGCCGCTCTCAAAGTACTGGCTCATTTTGGCAGACGAGCCGATGCGCTGCGATTGGCGGCGTCCCGAGGAAGCCGGTTTAGCCGCCGCCTTCGGGGTCGCGGGCGCTTTGCGTTTGCGAGGGGGCATGGTCGTCGTTTGGTCTTTGCGGCGTACGATGTGGTGCGATTCGAGAGCAGGATCGGGTACTCTGAGAGGGTATGAGTTACAAATTCTAATGAGAGTGGAAGGCGCAAGGCTTTGGACTACCCAAGGGAGCAAGGGAGAAGGGATGCGACAAAGGCACGTCGGGGTCAGGGGGAGGCGAAACGCGGGGATGACGGCATTGCAAGTCGCGTGTGCACGTGCTGCATTTGTTTTATGCTCGGAGACCGACGCTTTATTGCCGAACCTACGTCACCTCGAATTCCAGGCTAGAATCGCAACGCAGCCCAGCAACGCCCCTGCCCCTCGTGAAAATGGCCTCGCCCGAACTGTCCCTACGGGCCCAGCTGGACCGTGATGGCTTCGTCGTGCTGAAGCGGGTGCTAGACGCCCCCACGCTCCAAGCGCTCCGGGAGGCGGCCGCCAAGGCGGTGGCACTCGCGCAGGCAGGGCAGTGGACGCACATCCGCACCGTCGGAAAGCAGTTCCCGCCGTGGCCCGACAAGCCCGACGCGGACGGCGGCGGCATCTGGGGCGTGCAGGCGCTGCTGCACCCGGACATGCCGGGCCGGGACGAGTTTGCGCGCGCCTACTTCTCCGACGCGGTCCTGGACCCCGCGCGCGAGCTCGTCGGCGCGGCCAGCGACGACGACCTCGTCATGGAGCTGTTCAACATGCTCGTGCGGCCGGGCCGGGCGTTCGAGCTGCGGTGGCACCGCGACGACGTGGCGGCCGAGGCGACCGACGAGGAGGAGCTGGCGCGGCTCTCGCGGCCGGCGTTCCACGTGCAGTACAACCTGGCGCTCTACGACGACGACAGCCTGGTGTGCGTGCCGGGGTCGCACAAGCGCGCGCGCACGGCGGCAGAGCGGGCGGCGGGCCCCTACGAGCCGGGTCTGGCGGGCGAGACGCGGGTGCGGCTGGCGGCCGGCGACCTCGTCTTCTACGACAACAACATGCTGCACCGTGGGGTTTACGACCCGGCCAAGGAGCGGGCGACGCTGCACGGGTCCGTCGGCCACGTGGGCGGCAGCAGGCTGAGAGCGCGCAATGTCCTCCAGCACGGCGTCGGCGCCTGGGTCGACCGCTGTGGGTTTCCCGCGCTTGCCGGCCCCCAGAGGCAGAGGGCCGAGGCCATGAGGGACCGTCTGGTGCGCCTGGGCCGGGACAGCGGCGATGTGGGGTTCTCGCTCGAGGGCTGAGCCGGGCGATGAGGAGGGTGGACATCTCGCGCCTGGGCTCTGCAAGAGGTCTCAGGTAACAGCCAATCATGAATGGCGTTAGTTTCTTGGTTGCTGACCCGCCCTTCTTGGCTGGGCAGAATCGGCGGGGTGCCAGGCTCCCACATTGCCAATGTCTCGCTCTCAGGTTTTCTTGGCCTGTTGCAAAAATGCATGCAACCCTGCGCCATCCCATATGGTGATGTTTTTGCGGTGGAAAGGAACCCTTGTGCAGACCATAGGTGGCGATCAATGCCGCATTGGGCTGCACCTTCCCCTCCTGCCTTTCCCACAGAATCAGCAAGCGATGTGTCAGCAGGTGCGCGCAGCCGCCGTAATCCAGCCTTCCATGGCCTGCAGCTCAAGCCACTGCCGAGCACCAACCAGCAGGGATCTCCCTCACTGGCTCGATCGGTGCAGCAGCCGTCTGCACCGCCCCATCATCACTCCACCATCACTGCCGCATGGAAAGTCTTGGTGGTTTGCGTCCGCTGCTTGGCTTCCAGCTGCCTGCTTCGCCCACCCTCCCAGCCCGCCCCTGCTTTTGCTTTCTTCCCATTCCCCTTGACTAAATCTCGCCAGGGTCCCCCAATTCGACCTGTGAGCATTCCATCCTGTTTGCCTCTGGCGCGGTGCTGTCCGACCGATGTTGTAATTCTCGTTTCCTCTCCGACCTCCAAACATCAATCCGTGCCCGAGCCGTAAGCTTCTTCCGACGCGCCCGGCCGCAGACCGTAAACCGCCCTCCGAGGCTCTTTTGCCCTCTTCCGTCCGTTCCGTCGGGGCAGGAACCGCGCCGTTAGAAGAATGGGGTGGGGCCTCTCGAGCTGGTACGGCCTGGTGCGATGTTTGCAAATACTATCCTCGCTGGCCGCCAGCGTGCTCCAGGGCGTTCTCCTCGGATACATCACGATTAACAAGCTGGGGCCTGGCCAGAGCTTGCCGGTGCTCCAAGGGATGGTATGTCATGGTGTTGAACAGCAGGACTCTCGGGCCGCCGGGACATGCCTTGGCTTCGGTCTAACGTGAAGGCTGCAGATGACGGCGTCCCTATTATACTCCATACTTGCCCTGGCCTTGATACGGACCGGGAAACGCGGGCAGAAGACGCCGTGGCTGGTCGCTGCCATCCTCGGAGACCTCGTCTTCATCGGCATCCTCCTGGCCGAGCTCACCATCCTTTCCCAGGCTGGCCTGCCTGCCAACTGCGGCGGCCTGACGCGTAGCAACTGTCGGTCAACTCCTTTCGTCAACATCTCTGGCCCAAGACCCTCTGCTTCCCATGTCCCCGTCAACTTGTCCGCTCCTTGCTTACCCTGTCCCGCACACAGATCTTCCGGAAGACTCCAACGAGACACCCAAGCAGGGCTACAACAGCATTCGCTTCTCCAACCAGTTCGGTGGCAACAAGGGCGAGCTGGACCGCTACTGCGCCCTGTCGAGGGGGTTCTTTATCATCGCCATCGCCCTGGTGTTTACTTTTATCGGCTCCATCATCGTCGAGGTCCTGATGGTGGTGGTTGGGAGCTACACCAAGAACAGCAAGGTCGAGCTGCAGATCCAGAACGCCATCCGCGACGCCGAAAAGGCGCACTCGAAGCCAACCTCCCTAGCATCGGTTAGCAGACGACAGCAACACCATCAGCAAAACATGGCCGCCGTCAGCCCGGGAGCAGCAGTGGCAGGGCCCTCGAACGAAGCCGAAATCGGACCGGCGCATCCGGCGCACCAGCACTACCAGCTGCCGCACGCCGCCCGCCACGACAGCAGCGCCCACACGCTCCCGTCGCCCGTGTCACCCGTGTCACCCCACCCGCACCGCTACAACGCGCCGCCGACCATGCCGGCCGTCTATGGCAACCAGACGGTGGCCTCGTCCTCGTCCTCGGCGGCCCGATCGCCGGTCCGGACGAACAACTTTGGCTACGAGACGCCCGAGGAGGAGGCGGCGGCGGCGGCGCTGATAACAGACGGCTCGAGGGCCGGCCCGGACGCCGCCCGCTCGGGCCTGCCTCCGAGGTACACGCCGGGGACCCTGTATCCCATGAGCGGCCACGCCGACGAGACGAACGAGATGCGGTTGAGCGACTACGTCAAGGGGGAAACCAGGGCGCAGAATATGAAGGATGGGTTAAGCTGAGGGACGAATGCGGTTGATGGCAGGACGACAGAACACAAGGGAGAAAAAGTTACACGAGGGCTCTTGGATACCCTCTCTAATTTGTTGCAGTTAGGCACGGCGCTATGATACCATTGGGATAGGCGCCCGGCGCAGAGTTATGGAGGTACTTGGATGACAATTTTTCTTCTTTTCTTGTTTATATCTAACTAATTTCGGATTTAGGTGTAATAACAGGCATCAAATGATGCACATGATTCGACTTGGCAATTATGCCAGATGGTCTGGGAATGCAGGAGGCAGCTTCAGAGTCTCCTTGTCCAAGGTAGATATTTCTCATGTGGATAGTACACAGCCGACGCCGGCAATGCTGCCAAGGGATACTTGGGGCGACGAAGAGCAACGGCTGCCGGCACTCACTTTGCACAAAAATAGAAAGGGTGTCATTTGGCTGCCTAACCTAGCCGGCTTGGATCGCCATGGTGGAGTGACTGAAACGCCGAACACATTGACACCATCTCGCCAGATCCTGGAATCTCCGTAACAGCCACCGCTGAGTTCCGCGCCGCAGATACGCCGGCCGTGCCAACGAGCGGCAGATGTGACCTCCCCTTCTCTGTGCTTCTGTCCACTCAGCGACGCAGCGCCCTGCGTGTCCCATCCCATCAGCCACGCTCAACACGAGCCATCGGCCAACGGGCGGCCCGTGACGCCGCCTAGATCGCGACAGCACGCCTCTGCTTGCCCTGCCGTGAGCCGGGCTCGGGTCAAGCCTCGAGAGTTTTCTTTTCGCACCCCTTTCTCAAGGCCGTTGGCCATAGAGGGAGAGGAGCCGAGCTGCCAACCAACAAGCCTCATCCGAGCGAAGGACCAGCCGCATGCCTGACAAGCGGCGTCCGGTCGCGTGGCTTCTCGATCAGGTCGGCGTACCCCTCGAGCCCGAGCGCCATGATGCGCACGACCTCGAACACGTGGTTTCCCTTGAACGTCTCGGCCCACAGCCGCACCACGGCGGCGGCCAGCTGGCGCAGCCTGGCGCCGTCGCTCGCTGCGCTGCCGCCCGGGCCTGGACCCGGGCCGGGCCCCGAGAGCGACGGGTCGATGGGGACCGCAAACTCGGTCTCGTCGAGCATGGTGCGGACCGACTCGAGCACGTTGCGCTCCTCGTGTGTCGGCGGCTGCTCGTTGGGGCTTATGGACGCGAGGGTGAGCAGCCACTTTGACAGGAGAACTGCACAGTCCAAGTTGCATACTTTTCGGGTTTTTATGTGCCTGGTTAGCATCGGGTGGCACTGGGACGCTAGCGCGGGAGGCGACTTACAGGAGTGCTGCATGCTCCACTCCAGAGACTTGGTCCTCGCCACGTAGTTGACGCCGACCTTGACCAGCACCGCCAGCGAGTGCATGGCCTGCAGCAGAGCCCGGTGCAGCCGCGGGCTCCGCGTGGGCAGCGGGGCTTCGTATAAGGCGTTGGCCAACTGGACGTGGTCACGCGTCTCGAGAGCCCGGCTCGGGCTGATGTCGGTGTACAGGCGGATATAAGCGAGCCTGAGGAGCGCGATCGAGTTTGACGCCACGGCCCCGCGCGAGAGTCCGTCTCCGCCGCCGCCGCCGCCGCCGCCAGTCTCGCCCGCCGCCCGCACCTGGGCCTGCTCAAAGCCCAGCTGCCAGACCCGGAGCGCCTGTGCCACGTCTTCGACGTCCTCGACCTTGAGCCCGCGGTGCACCTCGAACGGCGAGGCGATGGCGAAGGAAGTCTGCTTGAGCAGGTAGATGTGCTGGATCAGGGCGTGCATCAGCACGTAGTTGCCCAGCGACGACACGTGGGCCAGCGCGCCCTGCGATGGCCGGTTGAGCAGGCGCGAGAAGGCGTCCTGCAGCGGCACCTCGAGCCGCGGGTGCGCCTGGCGCGCCTCCTGCCACTGCCACGCCGACTCGGCCCGCCACAGCCGCGACGACCCGGGCAGCGCGAGCCTGACCTCGGACGTCAGCAGCAGCGGCGGCGTGTTGTACGCCACGCTGCACACGTTGAAGAAGCAGTACGCGATCAGCTTGGTGCGCACCGCGCCCTCGACCCGCACCCACGTGTCCCAGTCGGCCGCCGTCGCCGCCTGCCCCTGGGACGGCTCCGGGCCGAGCCGCTCCTCGCGCACCAGCAGCGCGATCTGGCTCTGCAGTGCCAGCGCGTCGTTGAGTATCGCTTTCGCGCCCCAGAGGCCGACGGCGAACAGCAGGAGGAGCGCCTGAATGGTTTCGAGTCGGGACTGCGGCGTGTTGGGTGAGCTGCGAGAGTTCAAAGGTCAGAATTCAGGATACTCTTTCAGCGTGAATCATCAAGAAACACGTTCACAGCCCGACTCACTATGGCTCGCGGTGTGTTTCTTGCGTCATCGGCCGGTCGTGCTGGACCGAGTTGAAAGAGTGCCGGTACCCCGTGCTGGGCGACGGCCGCGTCGAGTGCGGGCTGTAGGCCGCCGGGGTTGGCAAGAGGCCGTGGACCTCGTGGATGTGCCTCCTCCGTATCTGCTCCACGGCCACGGCCTTGGCGGCGTACCACAGCGCGTTCCCCCGGTGGCTCTCGAATCGGTACAGCGCACCGACCGCCAGGGTTGCCAGCAGCAGCTCCGGGGACATATCGGCCGGCGCCAGCGTGGGCACGTGCAGGAACGGAAGGTGCTCGTGGAAGCCGCTGATGTAGCCCTCCAGGAACCGGCTGAGCGTGTATCTGGATGGGAAGACAAAGTCGTTCGGGATGACGGACGAGAACTCGTCGAGACGATTCTTGATGACGGTGTAGTCTGCTGCCGAGATCCTCCACGCCGGCGCCCGCATGCCGTCCTCGTGCATCCTCGCTGTCGTCGAGCTCTCGCCTGCGTCGGGCGCTAGCGACGGGAAGCGCGTCGAAGGGAACGACGGCGCCGGCTTCAGCGCTCCTCCTCCTCCTCCTCCTCGGCCGTGTATGTCTCCCGGCTGACGCGGCCACAGGCTGAAGGGCTGTTCCGCCTCCAAGGCCGGCGGAAGGAAATGCGACGAGCCGCTGCACATGTCGTCTAGGAACAAGTTGTAGTCGTCGAATGACGCCGGTGGAGGCTGCTGCCCCGCAAACGTCCCTTGCATCATGCCCTGGTGCTGCTCTCGTGCCCGGTCTTGGTAGGACATAGCCTCGTCGTACGACTTCACCCTGGGCCCGCCGGGGTGTTGGCCGAGCTCGGGGATGATGGGGTGCTGCATCTGGCCGACCTCGCTAGCCGAGGCGAGATGCGTGGCCGCATCGGAGAGGAGGTCAAGGTTGCAGGCTGGCGCCGCTCGGGACGCCAGCCGCTGATCGGGCGACACGACCGACGATACCATACTCTCAGGGGTGAAGTGAGGTGGGGGTGGTCTCTGCTGCTGCTGCTGTTGCTGATGCTGGTGCTGCTGTTGCAAGCTGAGCATGTCGACGCCTGCGTGTCCCTCGGGAGGGCCCCCTTGCACGCTCCCCTGCGATGATTTTCGTGGCCGGGGGCCATCTTTGCTGCTCTCGTTGAGATGGACGAGCTTGTTGTGGCGAGCGAGGAGATCACTGGACGCTCCGGCGCTCGCCGGCGCGGTGGTCAGCGGCGAAGATTCATGCAGGATCCATGCTAGATCCATGTAGGCATCCTTTCACGATACCGCTTGGACGGGTTTTGGCTGTGTGATGGGGGATGCTGCCAACGAAGACGGATAGTGTTGGCCAGTGGGGATTCAGCTTGACGGGCCCTGGCTCATTGAGAGAGTGAAGAAGGGAGGGGCCGGATTAGGTATCCTTTCAGGGGGCAGGAGAGAGAAAAAGGGAGAGCGGAACGCCACGAGGGATGATTGGGTAGTAATAGGCGACACAGACGTGGGCATGCAGGCGTAAGACAGGGAGAAAAAAAAACAAGATAAAGCGGTGAAAGCGGAACACAAAAGCTCGCACAAACACGCACATGAGGAGGCTAATCGTCCGATGGCGAGATTAAATGCTGGGAAGCCAAGGAAAAAAAAAAAGAAGAAAAAGAAACGGAGAAGGGAGAAAGAAGGGGAAGCATGGGACCCAAACAGAGCAAATCAGAACCAGCGGTGCAGATGAAGAAACCACACAGAGGGGAGGTGGCACTCTGAACTCACCGACGCCCAAAAGTCTTCCCGCACCGGTCCCAGGTGCAGGCAAAGGGCTTTTCCTTTGTGTGTGTCCGCTCGTGTCTCTGGACGTGCTCCACACGCCTAAAGTGGAACGAACAATGTAAGCCCAATATGCGATAGAGGAGGGACGACGCGGGGGTTGGTCGGAGGGAGAGTCCGCGTTGGTGGTCATCAGCCCTCACCTGAACCGCTTGCTGCAGTACTTGCATGGCAGCGTCTTTGGCTTCTGCTGCCGGCCTTCTCCATTGTCCTCGGCTATGTTGGAGGGCGTCTCCGCCTCTATCGACTGCATGGGCAGCATGCTGCTAAACTTTTTCTTGGCGACTTTTTCTTTTTTCTTGCCCGCACAAAGGTAAGTTTGTGGCCGTGGGGAGCGCGGGGAAGCACGGAACGATGGAAGGTGTGTATCCCAGTTCGGCGCCCACGCACGCCGTCCTTTGAGGGCGTAGGCCCGAGGGGCGTTGAGTCGAAATCACGCAGCGCGAGACGGTTGCTGCGGGCGCAGAGGTGGGGAGAGGAGAGAGAGGGTGTGAAAAAGAGGAGGCTAGGGGGGTCGCGAGTTCCGGCCACACAAGGACGAAGGAAAAAAAAGGGGGGAATTTCGTTTGAGAGGAGAGCGGAACGCGGATCAGTAGCGCAAGAAGATCAGCTCGGGAGGACAGACTTCTTCGAGTATCCTGCGGGGTGAGTGCAAATACGGAAGGATGAATTGGGCAAATCACCCATCCTTTGCTATTATACTCGGCTCCTCATGTGGAGAGGCTTCCTCCGCAACAAAACGCTTGCTCCCCCGCTCTTCACTGGACCAGGTCGCCCTGCCCTCCTCCTCCGGTACCGAGACGATCCCTGATGGAGCGGGCGCAGGCGAGCGGATGTGCAATAGGGCTTTTGCCCGGCACTGGACCACTGGGATCAGGGGGCGGTGGTTGCGTTTAAATTTCGTTCTTTCAGGGAAGAAGTAGCAGGGAGCCATCCAGCCTGCAGACAACAGCGTCCAAAGGTCCGAGAGGCGGCAGGCAATGACACGCCGCCCTGCGATGGGCGGTTGCGTATGAAGGCTATGCAGCACGCAAGGCGGGATGGTCTGGGCGAGTGGCCGGCTGGGGCTTCGGCACAGCAGCGTGTCGATGTGTGTATGTGCACGTATATATGTGTGCTTGAGTTGTGTGTGTGCACGTATGACCAGCAGGAAGTCTCAACGGCCCCCGTGCTGTCTCGAAGCCCGGACCGCAGCCACCACAAGCAGCGGGCGAGCAGTGGTGGAGACCAGGGGGCAGGGGCCGGGCTGGGGCCGGGCTGGGTGGTAGGATACTCCAACGAGTGACACGAGGGACGAGGGAGAGTAAACGGCAGGGTTCGGTCAGACAAGAGGACGCGGGAGGCGTACGGTTACGCTCGCCGGACTAGTGGCGGTTTATCCTCCGTAGGCTCGATCGATGGCAGTCTGTATATCACCGAAGCCCGGCTCGTGGTGTGACGCGTGGGGATGCGCTTCGAACGGCGTGTCGAGAAGAAAATGCGTGACAAGGACGGACTGGGTCAGATGGGGGTGTGGTGGCGCGGATGGAGACACCACCACACACACGCTCACACCAACCGCCAAGTGAGGGGATTCGGACGGCGAGCCTCAACCCAGGCAGCGATGAGGGCAACGACTCTCAACTGTGCTGCGGCAGTTAAGACAGGCGGCGGCAGTCAGATCAACAACGGGCCACGGAAGGAAGCCTGGAGGGGACGGGAGACGCGAACCCCAAAGCTGCGGGCGGGGAAAAAGAGGAGAAAGGCAGCTCGGGACGAGTCGTGGGCGCAGGGGTTGTCCCAATCGCAACAGGGCTAGCAGGGCAGTTTGGGGTGAGCCTGGGAAGTCACGGCGATAAGGAAGGCACGACCAGGGTGACGGCAATGGCTGGTACGGGGTATTCTGTGCCCTCCATTGTTATTTTGTGTCTACCTATGTAGTCCAATCCTTGGCTTTTCTTACGTCGCCCACAATGCTTGTTCTGTGCACTGCAGCCAGGCGAAGAGACGAAGCTGCATTTCTGGGGAATCCCTGCCTGTTGGCCGAGCGAGCCTCGAGCAGGAGGAGGATGAAGCTTCCCGAAGCAGAAAACGAGCAGGCAGATGGACCTACCGACATGCTATGAAGCCACGGATGCTGGTCTCGTAGTTCTCATCCGTGGATTACGTCCTTGGTATGTGCGTCCATGCCGCGCCCACACCCTCAACTTGTTTGCGTCTTCCAGGCCAATTTCCCCGGCTTGTACCCCAGCCTGCGCTCCCACCCCATCTTCTCCCCACAATTTCACTATCGCGGTTCTGTGGGGGCGGGGAAGCAAGGATCCGAGCGTCGAGCCAGGAGGGGCTCAAGCTGTTTTTGGAACCTTACGGGGTCATCGCATACGCGCTCTTGCAGATGCCATGACTGATGTGGCGCACCAAGAGCGGCGGGTGTCTGCCCGCCTACTAGATAGGACGATAGGAGAAAACCATAATAAAAAAAAATAAAAATGAATGAATAAATAAATAAACAAAAACCTCCCTCCTTGCTCCTCCGTGTGGAGAGAGCGGGGAGGCCGAGCTTGGCCACGGGGTTGGGGAAAAGCTGGAGAAAGCGGAGAAAGAGGGCGGGTGCGGAGCATTTGCTGCCGTGGAAAATTGTCCGGGGTAATCGTTTCTGTTGCGTAACTCCAAGTTTGGCCTCGCACTTGACCCTGCCGCCCCTCCCCTCCTCGACGGGACCTCGGCACCTGTTGGTTACTGGCCATCACCGATGCTAGACGTCCAAATGGCTTCGTCTGTCATAAATACCTAGGCAGAATGTGTCTATTGTGCTGTGAAGAAGGCTAACCCTCGGTGGGCTGTGTCGCTCCATGAAGCGATACAAGAGCCTTGCCATGTCTCTCCCTTGCAGACCGAGACACGCTGTCTGGCCCAAAGCTCACGCGCCCATTCGAGCACGGGGCAGCTCTCCGGACATGGAGACAGGACGTCCACGTTGGGCCCTCGGCAGAGATCGGCATCTCACGCTCTGGTGGTAGGTGGAGAAATGGATGGAGAGCGGGCCCGATTGCATGGTGCGCCGTGTGTTATTAACTGTAGGGGACCCAGGCCACATAATGAGGCCTCGGGGCACGGCCGTGGCCATTTGTTTCCATCGGCACTTTTTGGTGAGTGGCTTCCGTCGAATGCAACGTGCCAAGCCAGAGACGCTCAAGACGCATGGGGATTCTTGCAGTTGAGTCTCACGACAACCAATGGCTTGTGGCCGGTCTGGCGTTCTAGGCTTGTGCTCCAGGCAGTCGCAATTTCCGACGGCTCTCCACTCACACACACCCAAAACCACACACAAAAGCCTGGCCTGACCTCTGAGAAAGCAGCATCACAGATCGCCATCGTCACCTGCATGATTCGCCATGTATACACTTCCTGCCATCTCATGGGCAAGCCCTCCCATCCACTTGCAATGAGACACAGCTGCGGCGAGCGCGTCTATTCACGCGTGTCCAATGGGCCTCGATGGCCCGGACCTCTTTCCTGACTTGGCAAGAGCCAAAGGCCCGATGAGAAGAAAAAAAAAGAGAAGAAAAGAAGAAAAAAAGAGACGCCGCCAGACCACATAATCGAACACAGAAGCTCGCCCACTGCTGGGATAACCTATACATCAACCCGGCACGGGGCACTCGGCAGGACGGCGCTTCCCCGTGGCCCAGCCCTGAAATTCTCAAAGCTGATGTTCCGTCCCGCAGCCTCTTCCGCCACGGCTCCTCCTCTCCCTCCCGCCACCACTCCGGCACCCCGGTCATCCGCCATGACCCCTCAGGCCGGATGCCGCAGCTGATTCGTGGTCCTGTGATTGCCAGTCACAGGCACCCCGGCTCGCACAATATTTTCAAAACGCGGACGCGGAAATGCAAGCAAGCGCTTTTCGTCATTATCACATCTGACTGTTGCGACTGGGTGGAAAGCCCAGCCACTCGTCGTGCTGTTGCGCCTGCAAGTCTTGCCCAGACGCCGCCGCTCAGGGATGTCCCCTCCTCCGGACGCTCTCACATGGACGGACGGCCCTCGGCCGGTCTCGTGGCTTCGGCGACGGGCGTGTGTCTGTGGGTTTATGCCTCCCTCCCTCCCCGCAGCATGCGAGGTGGGAAAAAGGGCCGAAGACGTGACAACGGCATGTCGTCCAGGCTTGGTGGATTCTCCACGATTCATGTGATATATCCGTGAGCGTGCTGTTCTTCAGTCGGCCCGCGGCTGGTCCCGTCTGTCAGTTCGTCCGCTTAACGCCGGCCTCATTTCCCGCCATCCCCATCCCATGGCAAACAGCCATCCACCACGCATGGCAAGCATGTATTTTGCTTGCCCTTTGCGGATGGCTGCCCCTGTCAATAATACCGCGCTGTGGCCACGATGCAGGCGTCATCGATCAGAAGACCCCCGGGTGGGAACGTTACTCTGCCATCGACGTTAGTCTTGGCGGGCTCAGAGCGGTCAGACGAGAACAGAAGAGGGGATCTGCTATAAAATGGCTGACAGAGCCTCGCGCAATGGTGTTGCTTCTCTTCGGGTGGTAGTTCTGCGGCTCCTGTTGGACCTTTACTGTCATCCAGGTAGAAGAGAAACAAGCCTAAGTGTAGAAGACATCTCGAGTCCAAGGGCGGAAAATGCGTCTCTTCGGCGCGTCGTCACTCCTTTTCGCCTTGCTCCTGTGGGCAACGGCAGAGGCCTACTGGCTTGCAGATATTCCTCGTGAGGTCCCAGCCCCTGGCTCGCAGCTAACACAAAGCCCGTCTTCTAACTCTTTTTCCATCAGACCAGAGCCGAACGCCCTATGCCCCTGCGGGATATAGCGTCTATCGCAACGTCAAGGATTTCGGTGCTCGAGGTAAGTCATCTATCTGTCCCGGTGTAGAAGATAGGAAAGAGACCATAGGCCGTGACGGCGGCTGACGGATTCACGCCCGCTTCAGGCGATGGCGTCACGGACGACACGGCGGCCATCAACGCGGCGCTCCAGTCGGGAGGGAGGTGCGGGCGCGGCTGCGCGTCGACCACGACCACGCCGGCGCTCGTGTACTTCCCCGCCGGCACGTACCTGATCTCGTCGTCGCTGCTGCCGCCCTACTTCACCATGATGGTGGGCGACGCGACGAACCCGCCGACGCTCAAGGCCACGGCCGGGTTCGCCGGGTTCGGGCTGATCGACGGGAACCCGTACTACACGAGCGAGCTGAACTGGATCGCGGTCAACAACTTCTACAAGGAGGTGCGCAACTTCGTCATCGACACGACCAACATCGCCCCCGGCACGGCGGCCACGGGCATCCACTGGCCGACCAGCCAGGCGACGAAGCTGCAGAACATTGTGTTCCGCATGCCCACGGCCGCGGGCGTCGTGCACGTCGGCCTGTTCATCGAGAGCGGCAGCGGCGGCTTCATGTCGGACCTGACCTTCATCGGCGGCGCCACGGGCGCGTCCATGGGCAACCAGCAGTACACGATGCGGAACCTGGTGTTCCGGAACTGCCAGACGGCCATCATCCACCTCTGGAACTGGGGGTGGACGTACCACGGCCTCGACGTCCGCGACTGCGGCGTCGGCATCGACATGTCGTCGCTGACGGACACGGGCACGCAGAACGTGGGCTCGCTGACGCTGATCGACAGCACCTTCGCCAACGTCCCCGTCGGCATCAAGACGGCCTTCTCGGACGCCTCGCAGCCCCGCACCGCCGGCAGCGTCGTCATCGAGAACCTGTCGCTCAGCAACGTGCCCGTCGCCGTGACCGCCGCCTCGGGCGGCACCGTGCTGCAGGGCTCGGCCGGCGCCACGACCATCGCGGCCTGGGGCCAGGGCCACCGGTACGCGCCCGACGGCCCCGCGCGGTGGCAGGGCGGCTTCGCGCCCGCGCAGCGCCCGGCCTCGCTGCTGGCGGGCGGGTCGTCGCGGTACTACACGCGCTCCAAGCCGCAGTACGAGTCGCTCCCCGCCTCGGCGTTCCTGTCGGCCCGCTCGGCCGGCGCGCGCGGCGACGGCGCGGCCGACGACACGGCGGCGCTGCAGCAGGCGCTCGACGCCGCGGCGGCGCAGAACAAAGTCCTCTGGCTCGACCACGGCATCTACCGCGTCACGTCGACCGTCACGATCCCGCCGGGCTCGCGCGTCGCGGGCGAGGCGCTGCCGGTGATCATGAGCTCGGGCCCGCTCTTCGCCGACGTGAACAACCCGCGCGCCGTCGTGCGCGTCGGCGCCGCCACGGGCACGACGGGCTACGCGGAGCTGTCCGACTTCATCGTGGCCACGCAGGGCGCGCAGGCCGGCGCCGTGCTCATCGAGTGGAACCTGGCCACGCCCGCCGGCAGCACCCCGAGCGGCATGTGGGAGGTGCACACGCGCGTCGGCGGGTTCGCGGGCAGCAACCTGCAGGTGGCGCAGTGCGTCAAGACTCCCGGCAGCGCCGCCGTCAACGCCAACTGCATCGCCGCGTTCATGGGCATGCACGTCACCTGGGCCGCCAGCAATCTGTACATGGAGAACTGCTGGATCTGGACGGCGGACCACGATATCGACGATCAGGGGTTGACGCAGACGAGCATCTATGCAGGACGTGGTCTTTGTGAGTTTTTCTTTTCTTTTCCCCTCCTTGTTTCGGACAACGGCAACTGACCTCGCCCAGACGTCGAGTCCACGGCCGGAACCTTCTGGCTGGTCGGCACCGGCAGCGAGCACTTTGTTCTCTACAACTACCAGTTTGCCAACACCAGGAGCATCTTTGCCACCCAGCTCCAGTCCGAGGCACCGTACGTTCTCCCGTTCTTCGCCGACTCTCCCCTGCGCCAACTCCTGCTCCCTCGTCCTCTAACCCTCCACCTTGCCCACCTAGATACTTCCAGCCAACCCCGACAGCAAACGTCCCCTTCCCCGCCGTCGCGTCCCTCAACGACCCAGACTTCAGCGCCACCTGCCGCAACGGCGTCGGCAAGTGCAGCGCCTGGGGCCTGCGCGTGCTCGGCTCGCAGGACGTGCTCGTCTACGGCGCGGGGCTCTACAGTTTCTTCAACAACTACTCGACCACGTGCTCGACGGTCGCCGCGGGCGAGAACTGCCAGGCGAGCATCGTCGACCTGCAGGGGTCGCTGTCCAACCTGAGGATTTACAACCTCAACACGATAGGGTCGCTGAGCATGCTCGACAGGAACGGCGCGAGCCTGGCGTCGTGGGCGGACAACGTCAACGTGTACCCGCAGACGATTGCCATGTTTAGGGCGAACTAGGCTGTGGCGTTGGTCTTTTTGTGTTTTGGGCTGTGCGCATTCGAATGTTATTTCCCTTTCTGGTGGCTGTAGTCTAAGCTTAGGATTATACGCGTCTCACGAATATCGCCGTTTCTGGACTTAATTGTTCATATCTTGGGTTTCCATTGCAGCTTTCGTGCTTCTGTTGTAAAGCGACAGCCCGGGTATACTCAATAAAAAAAAAAAAAAAAAACCATGGCATCCTCACCACCGCCCTCAGTCAAAACACTTATCCTCCGGCCAGCGCACAACATACCCATCGCACGTCTTGCGCACCTCCTCGTCACCAGAGTCGCCCTTGAACATGACCTCGTCCATCCTCCTCTCGAGCACCTTCTCAACCACGAAGCCGCGCTCGCGCACAATGTCGAAGAACTTGAGATCCCGCTCCCGCAGCCAGGGGCGATAGCTCGTGAAGAAGACAAGGGCCCTGCTGTCGCGTGCCCGCCTCAGCGCCAGCTCCAGCGTCGTGGCGATGTTGCCATGCTCCGTGTGCCGGAACAGCAGGTCCGCCATTATCAGCACGTCGACGCCGCCGCCGTCCCTCTCCCCCTTACCGCCAGGCATCTTGGCCAACAGCCGCTCGACCGGATGACCCCACACATAGCCGTCGACAACCACGTGCTCGGCCTTGGGGTTAGGCACGAGCGCGCACTCGTCGACGTTGCGCTGCAGAGCCACCAGCACGTCCGGGTCCGGGTAGTCGGTGGCCACGACGCCCCGGGCGCCCAGCGACGCGGCCACTAGGCTGGGGATGCCGGCGCCGGCGCCGACCTCGAGCACGGTGCGGCCGCGCACGAGGTCCGGGTGGGCCTCGAGGTGGTCGGCCAGCACGCGGCCGCCGTTCCACAGGTGGTGGGCGTCCATGACGCTGTGGCCGACCAGGTGCAGCGTCAGGACGCCGCCGGACGCGAGCGTGTGCGTCTCGGTGCGTGGCGGCGGCGTCGGCGGGTAGAAGTCGGCCGGATCTGCGAACATGTCGCCTGTTGCCAGGTCGTCGTCGTCGGCGTCTGCTGACGGGTCGGGGCGGGGTGGTGGTGGTTGGGCCGACATTTCTTTGGCTGTCTCCTGGTGTTGCTCGAACGATTAAAGTGAGATTCGACAGGTCTGTCTGACAATGAACTCGGTTAGGCTCGTCAAGCGACGCTTGCTTCGGTTCCAAGATCCCTGCGCGAATGAGACGCCTCCGACTTTCGGTTTCCCGCGTAATTTTTTTTTCTTCCCCGCGACCCGTGAAACCTGCCGAACCGCCCCACTAAATCGGGCCTAGAACGGCGCCGGGCTCGGCCGCATTTCCACTCGACTGCGTTTTCTCTCATTTTTATTCATGCCTGGATGAGCCGACGTTTCCCATTCATGAGCTAGTTTGACAAGTATTGGCTTTGGGCTTTTGGACCGCCGTTCTAGGGCGTCCTGTTTTGAGGTTCATCCATCCTCGTTGCCCATGAAAAATGCTGATGAGGACAATCGATGAGAATGAGAGCAGTAAAAATGCAAACAAAGGCTTCGTGATTTGATTTCATGCCCATGAGCTGCGCGCCAGTGGTCCTTCCCACAACTTCAGCCCGGTAGTGTGGGAGTACGCAGTAGCCTGCCATAGACACCTTCTGCTCATCAGAAAATATGTACATCATGTGTACCGAGGAATACGCTCAAAAACCATCCACTCATAAGTTACGTTATATCGGCCTCTGGACTCCTACCAAGAACGGAGAGACCGGGCGTCTTCACGTCGTGTGCTCAGTTCTCACTCACAAGGCGATATCAGAGCCCACAGATGAAGGATGACGCTGACCGCACATCACGAACATTGTTGATAAAGTCGCCCAGTAGAGTATCAGACCTCTCCAGGCATGCTCGCGAGACCATCCAGGGTTATCCGATCCTGTTTTTCCGTCGCCAGTCAGCCGGGTAGGCGGATGGGCAGAAAGTCATCAGATATATTCAAACGCGCCTCGGCATAACTCGGGGCCGATCTGCCGTAGGCCTATGACCAATGTACCTAATGCCCATCTTGTAATTGCCTGTGGCGCCTGCCTCATGAAAAATACTACATAGACGAGATCATGCCGCAAGCTATTGGTCCTCATCCCTCGGTGCGCAGGACAGCAACGGCCAATGCCTCGCCAAGCCGGCGTTCGCGGCAGTCGGGCTTGAGCTAAGTTGCCCTTTTTAGAGCGTGCGGCCCGCAAAGTGCTCGATGTAAACTTCCCTTTTCGTAAACAAGGTTAATTATCCTTCTGCTTGTGGGTGTGATGCGGCGTCTTTCGCCATTGGTCTATGTGCGTTCAAGCTAGCCGGCCTAATTACAAGGAAAGTCGGCGGGTCCGCGAGCCACCCCAAACGTCCTTTAGCGAGAAATGTGTGTGTTGGCTTGCATGGATGATGGTACCGGCCGTGCCGGTGTATTGGTGCATGGCATCTGAGACCTGACCTTGAGGCCTGTTCATCCTCCGGGCACCACCAAGTCCTTTCTTTTAGTGGAGGCGGGCGTGTGTGTTTGCTCCTCTACTCATCTCACTACAGACGGACGGGCTGGCCATGTGATTCGTCATGTGGTGCCTCGTTTCTGCATGGGCCCTCCTGTGCACGTCGAGCCTCGTGTTTTCTTACTTGAGCCGTGTCTTCCTTTTGCACATGTGGTCATCCTTTGCACCCCGCTGCGGGTTTTACGGATCAGTAGGCTGTCCAGGCGAGTAGCAAGCAGCGTATCACTGGGCCCGTAGCGTGTGCATGTCGTCCAGAGGAGCAGACGTGTAATTAGGTGACGGCCAGTGGCTTTTAGCCCCGTGAATATGGGTGGGTCGTGCGATGCTCTGCAGACAGACGCTGTCGGGGCTTCTTCGGGGAAAGAACACGGAAGCAGCCCCGAGGAGGTGTTCCGAGACGCTGCGAGCGGCTCCCGCGGTCCTGCGATAATCGGACGCGGTCGGGCTGCCCGTGGCGTGAAGTTTTGTGGTCCTCGGCTGTTTTGCTGGTGTTGGCTTGCAGCAAATCGAGCTTCCCTTCCCGATTCGGCAGCTGGCTCATTTGCAGACAGCCACACCCTCATGCACCTCTTGCATGCCACGCCAGGCAGCCAGCCTTTGTTTTTCCCGGGCAGACAGACACCTTGCAGGCCCCGAAAAAGCGTGCCGCAAGCGCGCGAGTAGATGGAGCCATGACGAACACAGTGGGGTAAATTGTCCAATATTTTGGGAAGGGTCGCTCGGTCAGCAGTCGGGCGGCTTGGGTTGAGTTTGCACGCCACCGGTTTGTGCCTGGCACCGGGGCCCAGGGCGAGTAAATTTGGTGCGCTTCTTGGATTTGGTCCGGGCAGTTGGCGCCGGGTATGGGTGGTCAGCAGGGGTTTTCCTGGGAAAAACCAGAAGCTCTCACCATAAATAGTGGAACTGGTGTATGTGAAGAAAGGGCGTCAGCAGCCAAGCCGGGCGTGTGCGTGTATATAAACCCCGTGAAGCCCGCCCGATGAAGGGCCAGGGCGGGTGGCGGCATGGCTCTGACAAAGGCCTAACTAATGCGCCGCTCTGACGGAAGGGGGAGGGAATCCAGAGACGAAAAAAAACCAAGGGCGCTAGGATGGGACGGCGAGCCAAAGTTAGACGGCATCGTGGATGGCTGCCTGGCCCCCAACGCCACACACGGGGATTTCGGCAGGCATGGCAGGGGCCGGCTTGGCGGGCCCGATCATTGGGCGACTCTCAGGGCCGCCTGCCGCTTTTGGCACAATTGCACGATCGATCAAAATTGCCTTTTTCGGATAGCATCCCCTCAAACCCAACCAACTTTGCGAGAACTGGCGGGTTTGATGGCTTGTTTTTTTTTTTCTTTTTCTTTTTTCCTCTTTTTGCCCCTCCCACTCCCTGTCCTTCTCTCTTCATCCTGTGAGCCCCCTGATGATGATGGCAAGGAAGAGCCCTGCCGGCGTCGACGCCGCTGTCTCTTGGGCTCGGTAGGCTGGTACGTAATAGCTGCCACGCCCCTCGTCGCGTCTCGCGGTAGATTTCCCCGTCCGGTTGGGCTGGAAAAATCGTCTCTCTCAGCTGGCTCCGCTTCCCGGAATGTTTCTGACCCTGGCCTGGGTCGGATGCCCCTCCATCTGCGCATGCAGTCTGCCGATCTTTGACAGCGCTTGCTGGCGCGTCTGCAGCCCTCTTTCAGCCGTCCTCCGGGGCCGGTTGGGTGAAGGACAGCGTAGACGGGCTTTGCACTTGCACCCCTTACCCACCACCAACACCACCTCCTCCAACACGCTGCGCATGCCACGCTCGCCGCTCGGGGTTTGGTACGTTCTGTATCTGTTTCTCTTTGTCTGTTCTCCCTCCCCCGCCCGAGTCATGGTACCGACAGAGCCGACGACGGATCTGGGAATCTTGCACTTTGTTTCTGCATCTCTCGTTTGCTTTTTAGCTCTTCGACGTTACATACCCTTTTCGTCTGTGCGGCTGGGCGCTATCGCCCCCGTCATTGAGAAGCACAAAAGGGCGGGGCTTCCCTTCTCTCACATAGGCATGTATCCCTGCCCTGCTCAAGGATTTCATGTCCACATGCCTCCCTATCTTGTTTCCTCTGTGTCCGTTCTGGGCCGTCTTGCTCAACTTCTCATCGCAGCGCCCGCCGGGCCACTGTCCTGGACATCTGGTCTGGGCACGCAAGAGCCCGGGAACGGGGACTGAAATTGTCAGCCGTTCCGTTTACAAAAACAAGGCCTCCCACATACACACGCCCTTTACTAAAGCTCCTCGACCACGGGCGACGCAAGCCCCGCGGACTCAGATATGGCCTCAAACCCCAGAATCACCGCGCCACCGAGGCAGATGCCGGTCTGGGACGTGCTGAACCAAACAGCCATGGACGAGGAGACCGCCCTGCCGGCCGTCCAGGAGCACACGGTCCAGGCCGACGGCGTCAGCGTCTTCTACAGATACGCCGGGCCGACCGACGGCGTCGCGCCCACCATCCTCCTCCTCCACGGCTTCTCGAGCTCGTCCTTCATGTACCGGGGGCTGATGCCCTACCTGGCCGGGGCCGGCTACCGGGTCGTGGCGCCCGACCTCCCCGGCTCGGGCTTCACCGAAGTGCCGCGGGCGCGCCGCTACGCCTACACCTTCGCGAGCCTGGCCTCGACGCTCGAGGCCTTCGTCGACGCCCTGGGCCTCGGCCGCTTCGCCATGTACGTCTTCGACCACGGCGCCCCCGTCGGTTTCCGCCTGGCCCTGCGCCGACCCGACGCCGTGACCGCCATCGTGACCCAGAACGGCAACGTCTACGCCGAGGGGCTCCGCATGCCCTTTTGGGACCCCATAGAGGCCTACTGGGCCACGGCGCCCGGCGGCAGTGGCAGCAGCAGCAGGACGGAGCGCACGGCGCGCAGGCAGGCCATCAGCGGCGCCCTCGAGCTGCCGACCACACAGTGGTGCCGATCGTGGGGCCTCCCCGCCGACATCAGCCCTGAGCACGAGGCCGCCTTGGCCGAGGCCTGCCGCCTCGACCAGGCCCTGCTGGACCGGCCGGGAGTCAAGGACGCGCAGCTCGACCTCTTCTACGACTACCGCACAAACGTGGACATGTACCCGCGCTTCCAGGAGTACCTCTACACGAGCCGCGTCCCCGTCCTGGCCGTCTGGGGCCGCAACGATCCGATATTCGCCCCCGAGGGCGCCCTCGCGCTGGGTCGCCATGTCAACGAGTTCGAGATGCACTGGCTCGATGCCGGCCATTTCGCCCTTGACGGAAACGAGGCCCAAATCTCGGAGCTGATGCGTAGCTTCTTTGACACATATTATGTTTTTAGTCCATTTTGAATACCCTTGGCTGTCTTGAGGGAGGGGGAAGCCGGAAGTACGCCGAAGGACAACGGCCCAGTATTTCTTCTTCCTCTGTTGGGGCATATCGACATTTATTTTAAAGCTAATTTCAGCAGCATGGCGAATCTGCTTGCTTGCATGCTCTCACGACACAGTGGCCCGTGGAGAGGCAATGGGCATGTTTAGGCTGGACGGCGTTGAGGGATTATGTTTTCTTTGGCTGGATCTTTTATACGGAAGCTTGTCGAAGCTTACCTTGGAAAGGCCACTTATGGCATTCTGCCAAACGAATTGGAGCCAGTTGGTTCCTTCATTCACTCTCTGTGTCGCTATGCAGCTCTTAGCCCTGTCCGAGCGCCACTTTGACAGTCCTCGTCACGTTCCTGGGCTGCAACGGCGTCTTCCAGCTCTACCCATGTGACCGCGTGTGGAACCGGTACACAGTCGATCGCTACTCCGTGCTCCTTCTTCGGCCTTCGACGTGGCCTGTGCCGTCCTGCCAGCTAGCTGCCCCAGCAGGGACACCGTGAGGCACGAGTCCATCTGCATAGAATAGTGCCAGCGCCGCCATTAGAGGACACTGGAGGCCAAAAAGCAGAAAAAAAAGTCCCGTCTACGTATACCTGCGTGCTCTGGTTCATGATTTCTCCACGCCTGGCGCGGAATATGCCATGTGCCTTGGGCTTGGGGCGCGGATCAGGCAGCGGGCCAGCGCCACTCACTCCAGCCAGTAGCCGACCAGGGCGTCCCGGAACCGTCGAGGTGCGCCGTCTTTCCCACCCCAAGATCTCGCCGCCGCGGCGCTCCGGGTTGTGGGGCGGATGGTAGCGGAACGTGGAGTTCTCGCGCGACTCCCAAAAACGAAGATGGCCCGATGACCGAGGCAGCCAGCCCAGTCGTACTCCGACTTGGTCATGATGACGCGATGCTCGAGCTCGCTGGGCCGGTGGAAGAAGCGGCGTGTGCTTGGCATAGAGAGGTAGGCACCTATCCAGGGGGTTGAACTTCTGGGAAGCGTGGATGGGAAAGTGAATGGATTCCCTTGGTCAGGCCCCGGGTGCACGAGCCCAACAGATACATGCCAGGTGCATATGAGCATAGATCCGTGGGGTCCACGTATCGTTAGCGGCCGGGATGGGATAGGAAATCTTTCCCAGATCAGGTGAAGAGGGCATACGTGCAGGTAGGGCTGGGTTGGAAGGGCTGCTGCCGTGGCGTGCCTGTCCAAAAAGACTGTCTTCTAGGTTCGGACCTCCCAGGCCTCGCTGACCTTGCGTTGCCATTACCTGCTTAAGTAGATAAATAAGCCAACAACGGGACTCTCCAGGATGCGACTGTCGCCCTCACAGCCACCGTCTGTAATGGCCCCGACCTGGTCTAGGGCGGCCAGAGCGTCTATATGGCTATATGCCGTCACCCTGGCCGTCCCCGGTATACTGAACACCATGGACCCCGGACCCCGGCGAGGGCCGGCGTGGACGGCGTGGCTAAGTTGGCCAGGACTGTCAATAAAGCAGGCAGCCTCCCCCGTCATGAGTCGGCCGGGTGCTGCAAAGGGAGCGGTAGGGCATGGCCCATCGTCCGCCCCTCCACGCTCAGCGCTACTATAAGTCCTACGGCCTCTTTGCCTCCTTTCCCTCAACGCAATAGAAAGCCACATCCAGATCCCCATATGAACATCCCGTGCAGAACCGCGCCATCTTCGCCGCCGACTTCCAGTGCTACGCGGCCAGGTCCCGGCTCCCCATTGTCGAACATGCCCGTCAGCCGTGTTGGTAAACTCGCAGCCCGCATCTCTGGCGAGCTCATCTGCAGCCCCGTGGCGCCACTCGAACCACGTCAGGCCGGCGGGCACATATATTCTCGTCAACCGCGCCCTCCGCTTCGAGCTCTCGTCCGTTTCGAAAAAAAAAACTCGTTTCCCGCTGGCAACGACACGGCCGCGCTATCACCCGCTACCCGGCTATCCGCGGGAGATTTTTTTCGGCTGCGAGACCGCCTGTCTGGCCCTCAACCCGCGGTAACCCCGCTCGGGCTCGGGATCCGTCTTCGTGTCCCTCATAGCCGTGTACTCGTACCGGATCTTCCCCGGTGCGATTACCGACTGACGCGTGTATCCGCCCTGACGGCATCGAGAGCGCCGGCTGGTCAGCAGCGTGGATGTCTTTGATGGCGTCCCAGTGGTCGAGGCTTAGGATCACGTTTTAACACGATATGATCGCACTTTGAGAATCCATTGCTCACTAGCGCATCAGATGTGTTTGGGCACCTCACAGACAAACCCGAGTGCATTATCATGTCTCGTGCAAGATTTATGACGACCTAACCATGTTGCTCTCTACCCACCGGCAACCCCGTGTTGCGTGGCCCACGCTGGTCTCCAAAATGTATGAGCCTGATTCCGTCCAATGAACCAAATACCAGCGTAACAATTCCCAGACATTATGAAAAGAAAAAGAAGGAGAAGAACACAAGCAAGAACAAAAACGGCATCTAGTACCAGAGAGTTCCATCGCGGGCTTCTCTGTTGCAAGGCTTCCGCGAGTATCATAACACAACAAGTTACGAGCAAGCAACATAGACAACAGTAACAACAAAGTCATGGTGACCGATTACTGGTCGTCCGAGTTTCGCTTCCGTCGAAAGCTCCCAAAGCGGCGCTTCAGTCCCTCCGTGATGCGCCTTCCCGTGGTGTTGCTCCTGCGCAGGTCGTTGTTGGTCGAAGAGGCACTGGCACCGCCTCTGTCCGGGCTCATCGGAGGAGACAACATGTTGGGACGTGAGCCGCTCGCCGCAGCACTGCTGATGCTCCGATGTCGGACCTGGGCGCCGAGGTCCTTGCGGGTAGCGTCGCTGCTCGAGCCGTGGCCCGACGATCGTGGCTGCATCTCGTAGACGCCATTGCGGCCGCTGATGCCCGAGCCAACCTCCTTGCGCCGCAGTGCCTTGTTCTGCTTAAGATCACGCTCAATCGTGTAGGACGGTTCACCCTTGCCCTTGAGATCATTGGGGTGGTAAGGCTGATAGCAAGTACGTCGATGGGTTAGGGCTGCTTCGTTTGACACGAGGATATGTGGCGGCAGCGGGGGTCTAGACACTCACAATGCCGTCCCATCTCTTATAAGCGCCGCCGGGGGCGTCCGGCTCGCGCATAAGATCGGCACCCTCCTCGTACCGCATGACGTTGCCGGTCATATCAACACCGCCTGGCGGAATCATGGCCGTCCCTTGCAGAGGCACGTGCTTAACGAGCGAATCGTTGATGTATTCTTTGGGTGTCGCCTTGAGCGCCTCCATGTTGGAATCCTTGACGGCCTCGACCGGCGAGTACATCTTGTTAGTGTTCCTCGATATGAGAGTGGCGTCGTAGGGTCCGCCATGGTGGTATGTGCCGCCGATGGTGTCGAGGCCGTCGATGGTGTCTGTGCCCGGCAGCCCCGTCTTACGCAGGTGCGGGGCGCGGTCGGCGGCGCGGACGTCTCGCTTGATCATGTCTAGCGGACGGTGCGACATATCGCCAGGAAATCTCTGGGTGAGCGACCCAGAGCGCCTGAGACCCAGTCCGTTTTCTGGACCCTTTCCCTTGTCAAGGGCGGTGCTGCTGCTACGGGCGTGGCCCGAGGCACGGTTTTGATGGGCCGAAGGCGGTTGGCGAACAGATTGGCTTCGGCCGAAATCCACGTTGGTGGGAGACCGGTTATCAGAGTAGCGCTGCAGGTGGCTGCTGCTGTTACTTCGGCCGAAGAAAGGCCTGCTTGTCGCCTGTTCGCCCGAGGGGGCTGCACTCTTATCGGAGAAGGGGTTCTCCGGTCGGAAAACAGAGCGGCTAGGACTGCTTGAGCTCGGCGGCGATGGATACGGGTCCCTTTTTGTGCCCCTGCTCGAGCTTGCGCCCCTACTATCGCCGTTGTTGAAGGAGACGCGGCGACACGGGGGACTGGCGAAGGAGCTTCCAGGACCACACTCCTGGTTGGGCTCAGGGGCTGTCAAAGGATCCAGAATGTACTTCTTGGCCTGGTGCGTGTTTGGGTTAGCGTCTTGCCGTTGGATTTTGATGGATCCATACCAAAAAGCAGATGCTGCAACGTTGGCAATTTATTATTTGAGCACCACGATCCCCAGACCAGCCATCCTGCTCGGTCCCGGCGCAGCTGGGGAAGAGTGACGCAACGGTGGATAGGTAACAACAGTTGGCGTGCGAATGGGCCAACCACTAGGCCGCCTTGGAATGTGGTAATCTGGAGAGGCACAGATGTTGCCAAGGGCTGTTGACGGCACACGGGTTGGGAAGCTTAAAAAAAGTGGAAGACCGGTGCAGATCTTGGGGGCATGTGTGGTACCGCGCCTTGGCTGGAACTGTGTGCCCGTTTGGCGGCAGTCCGGCGCTGCCAGGACCAACAGCCCATGATGGCATGGGGGCCGGGAAACAAGGGCCGGCCAGGGCACCCGTTTGTGCAAGGAACGGCTCGGTCGGCTTCGGCTTCCTAGCCTCCTCTCGAAACAAGAAACAACTCGGGATGAAACGAAACGGGGCGCCTGTGAATTGACGTACCCATTGTTTATCGTAGGAGTCCGAAGACCTGCCCATTTTTGGCGGCGGGATGGCGGAGAGACTGCGCTCTCAGGGGTCGGTGATGTCGCCTTCTGCGCCAGGCACAGCAATCAGGCAGTAGCTCGTCCGGTCGAAACCACAGAGCCTGCCAACGCTACTGCGCCGTCTCACCAGGGCTAATGTTGGATGGACGATGGGCGAGGGTGGCGTCGAGGGTAAGGTAGGTCTTTAGCGCGATCCGGGGTTGGCCGAGTTGAGAAATGGATGCGGTTTGTGAGGTTCGACAGGCAACGACGGGGACCTGAAGGAAGAAGAGAAACGGCTCGGACGAGGAGACAAAAGACGAGATGGAACCGGGCAGGTCGGTCCAGATGATGACAGAGAGCCAGAGGCCACATAAAAGAAGCAAGCACGCGGGAGGGAGGGGCGGACCTGTGAGCTCCCCTATTGGGGGGGCAGCTGAGGTCACTGTCGCGCCGAGCTTCCGTTCGTTGGGTGACGGGGCTCGTCGAACCTCAATAACCGCAGGTAGGGTACCTGCGAGGTACGCAAGCGCTATGTACAGGCATTCCGCGGTATATGGGCCACACCCTCCTGCCCGTACTGTACACCGTGCCTGACTTCGCCGGCCTTTTCTACCGCTAAGGAAGTGGTGACTGACTTGCGCAGGGCAGCAGCACCGATGGATGCATTCCACCCCACCTGCCCTGTCCGCGTCCGGGCTTTCATTGGCGCACGACACACGGCGCAGGTGCGGGCTCAGTGCAGCTTGCGGTCGGGAATCTATCGGTGGGATGGAAGAGAGCCCAGATCAGGGCAATGAAAGCTCGTCGTAGTTCATTTCGGGCATCATGCAAGGAGACGAGGCACCCCCTGCATTACATTTGCCCCCACGTTGAAAGAGCTGGCAGGGCCCGACTGGCATCGACGTCATCAGCGCGAACAGGGGTTGAGGCAGGGAGTCCCTTGGCTGGGGGCTGGTGGATGCATGGATACGAGTTTTTTTTTTTTTTTTTTTTTTCACTTCCTTCGCGAAAATGAGCTTCCTCTTAGTGTCTTCGTCTGATCGATTACAAAGCGGTGAGGCAACTACCTAAATGGGTTTTTATCGCGGAATGTGTTTATTGCCTGTGATGGATGCTCATGGGAATGATGGCCGACGAGTGTAAACTCAGTGTGTAAATAACCTGTGGACAATAGCATGCGTGACTCCGTCCATGGACGTGTTCAGCAATGGAAGCTGGCGTGGGGACAACCCAGTAAATTTGCGGGTTATGCCATGGTGAGATTCGGCCGGAACGCAACGCCGCCACCCAGCCCGCCCTGGTAAGCTGTAGTCACAACCTCATGCAAATGGCTTTGGTCGACTACTCGTCCGACTCCGAGTCCGAAGCCGAAGACAAACCGGAGAAGGAGACATGCCCGACCGTCAAGTACCGGCCTCCGCTCCCGCCGCTCCCACCGCTCCCACCATCATTCCACGATCTCTATGCCTCGACCGTCCGCACCAGCGCACGTGATGACCCTTCGCTGCACCAGGGACGGACTCGCCAGATCCCTCACGTTGCGGGCAACTGGCCCAGCCACATATACATCGAGTGTAGGTGTATCTATCCATCTCAACTGTATTCGAAAACAGCGAAGCAGCCGCCGCTGACACCACATCAGGGTTCCCGACACAAGACGAATGTGTCATCCTCAGCTCCCTCCTCGAGGAGCTGCGCCCGGAGCTGGCAGATGGGCCCTCAGGCGGCGGGCAGCAGCTGCACAGCTTCCTGACCAGCGACCTGGGCACGCCGCTGCCGCTGCACATCAGCCTCTCGCGGCCCTTCGTCCTGACGACAGAGGAAAAAGACGGGTTTCTGCGCCGCCTGACCGCGGCCATCGAAGGCCAGACGGCGATATCGAGGTGCGTGATGTATTTGATTTTACATATATATCTTTTCCGACTATTCAACCGACCCGGCAAACATTCCCATTCTTGGCCACTTGATAACCGAACTCATACGGCAGGTTCGTCGTCCATCCATCCGCGCTCTCATGGCACAGGTCCCCAGACTCGAACCGCGCGTTCCTCGTCCTGCGCGTGCGCGAGGGTGGCGTTGCTAGCGGCAACAACAACAGCAGTAAAAACGGAAACCCGAGCCTCGCCGTCCTGCTGGCAAAGTGCAACGCGCTAGTCACGCAGTTCGGTCAGCCGCCGCTGTACGCATCTCCTCCTTCGTCAGATGGCGGTGGTGATGGCGGTGGCGCCGCGGCGGCAGACGACAAGTTCCACGTCTCCGTCGCCTGGTCTTTTGCCGACGTGACCGAGGAGCTGCGCGCCCGGACCGCCGCCGTGTACGGACGCCCGGGTTTTCAGGACCAGGTGGGCGCTTTGCGCATTCCTGTAGAGTGCGTCAAGGTGAAGATTGGCAACGTCGTGTCCAGCTTGGCCCTCGCCAGTGGACGCCCTCGGCGGCCTGCAAAGGAGAATCTCTTTGGGATATAAGGCCGGCCATGAAGGGAGGGGGATAGAAAGATAAGTCTGCCTTAATCAAGAGTCTGAATATATCCCGAAAGTAGGATTCATCTGGGACGGTCGTCTGGAAGTCTCTCTGTTATTGAGGTATATACATCTCGGGCGAGGCTGGGTCGTAGTATATGCACCGTTGCGACCTATCTGCGGCGAATGGTCACTTCGCAACAAGATTCCTCGTCCCGCAAAGTTATAAAAACAAGAAAGCAGAAACCGGAATGAGACCCGTGCTGTGGCCAAACCCATAATCCCCAACGCCAAAGAGCCGTCTAGGCATGATGCAGAGCGCGCACAAAAAAGAACAAAAAAAAAACTGATGCAAGCGTGACTTTGAGCATAACAAAATAAATCGTGATCGACGTTCAGAGCTCGTCCAGCTTCGGCCGGTTGAGCTTGTAGTCGCGTTGTGGAATCGGCAGTCCGATGTAGAACTTCCAGAACCGGGTGACTTCGGCAGTCACAAACCCCCAACTGCGATCGGGCACTGTTGTTAGCTAAAATTCACAGAGAAAAATGAGAGAGATGAGAGAGATGAGAGAGGCAAAAAGACGCTTACACCATGGAAGGAAACCTCAGCCATCCCAAAACCACGTATTTAAATGCCTTGTATACTTGGTCCACCTCGTGGTGCAAACTTTCCGAGACGGTGTCCGTTTTGTTGTTGACTTGCCTCTCCTCGCGCGCCTCATCGTCGATCTTGGAGGACGACGACGCGCTTTCCCCGGGGCCAGGCTCCACGGGATCGACCACGTGGTGCGGCTTCCTGGCGCGGTCCGGAATCGCGTTGCTGCGTTGCTCCTTGGCGGCGGCATCGTCGCCCCCGGCCTCGCCGACCATCTTCCTAAACTGCGTGATGGCGTTGAGCGACGAGCTCAGGCGGGCGTACGTGTTGAAGAGCGCGACGAGCTCGGTGCGCTTGAGGCTCGGGACCCAGTCGCTGTCGTTGTCGAACTCGAAGAGCACCTTGAGCGCGGCCCCGTAGCCCGCCGTCTGCAGCTTGCCCCAGAGCCGGCACTTGTCGCAGCCGACGCAGTCCATCAGCCGGCTCACGTTGCGGAACCGGTTCCGGAAGTCCTCCTTGAGCGACGGGCCCTCGCCGTTCTTGAACATGAGCGACTCGTCGAGCGTCTGCGGCACGCTGGCCGCGCCCTCGGTCACTGCCAGGACCTTGGCGCGCGTGGCCGCGTCCTGGTCCGGCTCGCCGGTGCAGAAGGTGTAGCCCTGCAGGTGGGGGCCCAGCTTGGCCACGGCGCGCGTCACGAGCGCGTAGTTGAAGTAGAGGTTGCTGATGCGCTCGGGGAACCCGTGCAGGCGCGCCTTGTAGCACCCCACGTTGGGCTGCCACTGGCCCGTCGTCTGGTTGAGGAAGTCCCAGCAGAGGTGCGTGCTGATGCTCGCGTGCATGCCCGACATGACGCGGTAGAAGACGCGCTTCTCGAGGCACTCGTCCTCGTTCTCGAGCCCCGTCTTGGCCACAAAGGGCGTGTTGGGCTGCTCGGCCCGCCGCTCCTGCAGCACCTGCTGCCGCCCGGCGGCGTCGAGCACCGACTTGAAGTCCATGGCGGCTGGGTTGTGCCGCGACGAGGCTGCTGCCGACTTGCCCAGCTGCGATGCGCCCGGGAACGACGAGCGCTGGAAGCAGTTCTCCCGGTACACGGCATCCCAAACCTGCGCCGCCCCGGCGCCGGCATAGCCCGTAAACCGCTCCGGGTTCTTCAGCAGGCTGACATAGTCGCCCTTGGCGGCGGCGCTCTCGTCGTCGGGCACGCAGTAGTCGCGCTCGTCGCACTCGTCGTCGTACTCGACCACGCAGCTCTCGCCGACGTCCTCGCCCAGCCGCCCCTGTAGTGGCTTCTTTGGCTGCTCCTTCTGGACCTTCCGGCCGGGGTGCCCGGCCAGCGGGCCCTCAAGTTTTCCCAGCTCGCTGGCGCGCCACACCGCTGGTATGTCCTCCTCGTTGTCGAGCGTCTCGACGGCGCACGCGATGTTACCGCACATGCCATTTTCGTCGTTCCAGAACGGGCATGTTTTGTGGAACAGATTGAGTCTGTAGTGGGAGAAAAAGTCGGTCGTGCGTGTCAGGTCATCGATGGTGGGCTTTAGCTTGCTGTTGAGGCGCTCGAGCGTAGAGTAGGAGGCGCATGCGTCCGAGACGATAGCTCGGGGTGATATCTGATAGTAGTGGTAGGTCCTGTTAGAAGCTGTGGCGTATGATGGCAGCTGGCCGTGGGGAAGCGCCGGCTGTGACGGAGGCGGATACGCCTGAAGAGAGCCGCCAGCCGCGCTCTCGAGGACGACAAAGAAATAAAGAAAGCCAGAAAACGTTGTGGCAGCGTACCGCGCAGGCATCTTGAGAGCTTTGGCACTGGCCTGGAGGGCACCACAGAGCAAAGACGCTAAGATAAAAGAGTTGCGATGCAGACCACATTGTGCTTTGAGTGCCGTGTGGGACGGCGGTTGTGGTATTTAACCGGCTGTGTTCGAAGGTGAGGGACGGGGAAGAATTTCGGGATGCCTGGATAAGGCGAGCTTGCGGAGGTAGCGGTGGCACTGCCCGGAGCCAAACTAAAAAATAATAATAATTCCAGATGGCTTGTCGCGGAGGTATGTAAATTTGGCACGCTTGGCACCACGTCGCGTAGTTTGACAGCACGTCCGGTCTGAAACCACGTTTTTTTTCTGCGGCAAGGAGATCCCGCGGATCCGGATGGACTCGAATGTTCCAGCGATCGACCCCTGCGTTCCAGATCGGAGGGGCTCCCAACCGCTTGTTACGACCGTAAGGCGACAGGAATGGCTCAAAAAAAGAATCTGAGTCTCAAGCTTGGCGGTGTCGCAACCACCGGGAGAATCCGTAGGTGCATTCGCGTGCTATGTTGGTTCCAACGATCTATTGTAGGGACCAAGTCGTGTTGGATATTGCACCTGCTCGGGCAGGAGGTTCCCTCGAGAAGGGCGCTCGGAGGCTCGCACCCCGGAGCTTGCCAATTTGGAAATGCCGACCTGCTGAGACGGGTAAAAAACGAGGGCACGCAAACGGATGATTCCTGGAGGGGAGCGGGCAGTGGTGATGCAACTTTGATTAATTATGGAAGTAGAGAGAAGAGCTCTGAGCGAGGCGCAGTTGCCAGCTTCTTATGGCTTTAAAATATTGTTCGTACGTGTCTACAATGGAGACCGCGCATTTCTCAGCGGGAGCACAGGGGCAGTTGAAATCTGGCCAGATGAGAAATCAGCAGATGATGGCGTGGGAAACGTCAATTCATTTGGGACTCGCCTGTGTTTGCCTCCTAAGCGTCAGCCAAACCGCCAACAGCTGTCTGCGTCCCCACTGAACCGTTTTCTTGGCGCACAAGTTTCATTCCATCACCGAAGCCAAATGAATTGGCCAAATGCATTCGCATCTGTCGGGCCTTGCCTCCAATCATGCGTGGCTGGCTGGGATTGAGAATAAAATAAAATAAATAAAATGGCCCCATGTCTGGTCAATTCGAGACGCTCAAGGCTGGTTGGAGGGCTGCCCCGCTGCCGCCTGCTGGTGGTGTGAGGAGCCACAAAGTTCACTCCTGTCAGGCAGCTGCAGTAAAACCCCGGAAAAGCCACACCTGATGGGCAGACCGTGCGCCGGCTCCCGAGTCGGCTCGGTTATTGACGCATAAAAATCCCGACCATCGTCATCGCCTCGGGGACGGCTCCAAGGAACCGTCCCGTTGGCCGGCCATCGTACATCCGCCACGACACTGCATACATATGGGAGCCAAGTTATATACTGGAGGATTAGACCTGACAACCCGCTTCACCAATTCTCCTCCCCGTCACGCGCAATATCGCAAGACTCTTCTCTCTCTCGAAAAAAAAAGTAGTGTACATCTAGCTACGTGTCTTGATGTCCAGTCTAGTGGTGGTCAAAATGATCCCCAAGATGCATGCGCCTACCGACGACACAACCTGGAGCTCGTATTAGGTAAGGGATACCCCTCGCCATGGTAGTGCTCTCCCGCCACCCGTCTTGGGTGGTCGAGAGGAAGCTGCCGCAGAAACCATGTCGCGCTCACCGATGCGTTTTCGTCTGAATATCCGGCCCCTCAAAAAAAGAACAATGATTTCCCTCGCAATATGCCAGTCGGTGTCAGGATCAGGAATGGATCCCAAAGTCGATAACTTCCATCTGTCTAGTCGAAACGCGCTCGCTTGCCGATGTCGATTTAGGAAAAGGCCGTAAATTCGTGGCTGCATTATACCCGTACATGTCTAATCGATCTCATCATGTGTTCGGTCGTAGGGTGCGTGACATTGACAGGCTGGTTGGATTCTGGGAAACCAAGTCCCCCAAGCTTCGTTGCCGTGTGGGTGGGCGTGCATCACTGCGCCGGAGGTTGGTAGTTCAAGGGGCGCCTGCAAGCATTTAGCGTATGAGTATGGGTCATTCTTGTTGTCCTCGGCATCCTTCCCAGCTCATCCCACGGGCGCCTCCCGTTTTGAGCAAGCTGCATGGGTTTGGCGGTGAGAACTCACTTGAACAGCAGGATGTGCGGCTCTGGCTCATGCACCTCATAGTGCTCCCATCCGAGACTCTGCATACGGCGTCAGTAAGAGCAGCGGCGGGTTTAGAATAAGCAGGGAGACTTGCTGACCTGAGTGATGCCCATGCCTCGCCACTCGTCCTCCCATAGCAGCTTCAGCGTGCCCTTTGAGCTGTCGTGGTAGTCCTTGGGGATCGCTTTCAGCATCGCTTTCGGCAGTTGAACCTGTTGTAGCACGGCAGGATTAGCATCCACGGTCCGCTCGCGTCGGTGTCGTGGCGCGCGGCTGTTCGAAAAGCGAGGGTAGATTTACATGTCTGTACTCGTACTCGGAGTCGTTGTATCTAGAAGACGGCGAATCAGTAACGCGACGCGGCGCGGGCAAGCAATAACGCGCATTTCGGATTTCGGCGCTCACCGTGACGAGTAATGAATGGAGTCAATAAACTCCTCCAACCTCTCGCGCTCCCCATCGGTCAACGGACGAGGCTCGGCGTTGCGACGAGAGATATCTATTCCCATCTCGTTGTATTCCGGCTCGGGAGCGGGTGAAGACTTGGACATGGCAATCTCAGGTTGCGCGCGACAACCGATACGCTTGTTATGCGTTTTTGGGCTGGTGCTTATTCCCCGCAGAATGGAAGCTGAACGAGCTGTGCTTTGGCCGAGGTCGGCACGCGACGTGCGCGGGGCCCAACTCTGGACGCGGATAACGAAGGGATGAACGCGGCAACGGGTGGGCTCGTGAGAAAAGAAAAAAAAAAAAGAAATGCGACAACGTTGTTCAGGCCCAGTCTAGAAGGCGGATTTAAAGAGCCCGGGGGCCGATGGGCTGGGAAAGAAAAAGGAGGCTCCGAAAGCTTCTGTCTTGTCCGGTGGCTCGCGCTGCGATTTGTGAGGGGCACTGACTGTGAAAGACTAAAAGAGCTGCTTGGCCCGCCGCTTTCTTGGCTCCAGGCAGCTCCACTCGGCCCAAGTAAACAAACGCACCCTACTGGCCAGAGGACCGTGCGCGCAAATCCCCCAACCGTGGCATCACCTGACCACTGGAGTCACTGCTTGCGTGTGATCGACCGATGGTAGCCAGAAATATGAATGGATGCAGCAAAGCGGGAGTTGCCGGGCGTGCAGACCTCCTACATAAGCGCGGGACTAGCGCGAGGAATTGAATTTGTGAAGAGGCTCCCTACTTTGTGCGTGTTGAATCCCGAAATGCTTGATGAATTCCATGCTAGGTGCATTAAAATTCCCGATTCTACCTGATCACAGCTGTCTACCCGCGGGCGGGTTCCTGCTTAATCGCAGGCAGCGAACGATTTGCGAGTGGAGCGGAGAGGCAAGGCCAACCGAGGGGTCCTGCAGGTCTGAATTCGGCCAGCTAAGCCAAGGTAGCAGTCCTCAGGAGAGGAGCACAAAAGACAAAACACTCCTCCGAGAGGGAAAAAAAAAGAAGAGAAACAAAACAAGATCATACGGGCACAGCTTGCTCCACGTCTGGATCTAGATCGAATCACTGATAGATATACGTGATAAAGGCAGTTGGTGTATTGATGCCGGTCGCGCCAAGTCACTTCGCCGTTGAGACTGGAATGCGTGCACGGGCCATTTTGCATCCATCAATTTTTTTCCCTACCAGCCCGACCAATCTGGCCTGCTGGGAAGCTTGTCGGCACCCACTTTTTGCACACAGCAAGCCGCAGCGCCAGCACGCTACTCGAGCACCATCTCAGTCGGAAACGCGTCCCCCGTCCGCCCAAGCGACCGCGATATCCAATCCGCATCAGACGAGGCTATCACGACCCGCAGAGCTTTGATGGCCTGCAAATTTGCGTAATTGGCTTGCGCTTCTTTCTGCGACCACATCCCACCCTGTGCGATGGAGAACAAGCGCAAGGCTGCTCCTGCCCAGCCAGCAGGAGCCGGCGACGGCGACGACCGCGCCTCCAAGCGACGAAAGGGGCCCGCAGTAAGTGTGCATCAACCATATATCCGTCCCAGCGCATGGAGTGTCGGCGTTTTGGGGTTCTGCTGGGGTTCTGCTGGCGCAGCCGCGCGCAACAGGCATATCAGAACCTGCCGCTCTGCGCAAACCGATGGGAGGCGCCAGGACGCTTTCCGCCTCCTGGATGCCCATCCCCAGAGCCTCTCAGTCAACCTGGCCCCTCCTCCATCCGCATCCTCCATCCCCCGTCTCTTTTCGAACCCCAGCGGCCGTCGACCGGGAATATTGCGCCCGCGCATAGAACGAGTGCGGCACTCATCGAGCCCCCGCGCCATTTTAACGACCTCGACACTCGACCACAGCCCTACCAACCCAATTAATGCACTCCCACTAAAACCCTCTTTTTTTTCCATCAGGGAAACTCCGAATATGACCTCTTCCAAGGGGAGTCACCAGAATCAACGACGCACTATGGCCAGCAATTCCTGTTCCAAATTCGTCGTACCAGCGACAAGACGTGAGCTTCCCACCATCCCCAACCGACGCATTCGGATTGACCGATCGCTCAATGCGCCGCATACGTATATGCCGCTTCTGCTGACCGGTCGCTGCAACATAGTGGTCGGCTCGTCGCAACCTATTTCGAGAAGCTTTTACCCCGCGAGGGTAATGAGGACTACTATGCAAAGACGCGGATGCCCCTCTCCCTCGAAACCATTGAGCAGAAGTTAGCAAACAAGGAGTTCTCTAGCATGTCGGAGCTCGAGAGCTACTTCAAGCGCATGGTATCAAACGCAAAGGACTTCTACGACCGAGGCACTCAGATATATGATGATGCCGAACGCGTCAGGAAGGCTCTCAGCAACTACATGGTCAAGACCAACCCGGCGTACAAGCTGAACCCGTCCTACAGCGCAGTGCCTGTTCCAATTCCGGACAACTACCAGCACACCGACAACCTCGCCGACCCTGCCAAGTCCACACCCCGCAAGTCTTCCGACCCAAGATCCGCCGAGGCACCAAGACAGAATGGTGATGCGCCCGCGGATGCACAGGACGAAGATGAGGAGGGTGATGACGACGGCGAAGGCGAAGAGGAAGGCGACGAGTCTGATGATGACGACGCTGACGGCGACTCGGAGGCTGAGGTGGTTGCGGTCAAGAGGAGAGGCCCAGGCAGGCCTCCAAAGAAGCCTGACGTCGAGTACGAGGGCGTTCCTTATAAAGGCCTGACATTCCAGCAGGCGCAGGAGAAGATCGTCGAGGAGCTGCTGCGCAAGAAGGAGCAAGAGTGAGTCACCACGATGCACGCATTTCTCCCCACGGCTAACCTTGTCGCCAGGGACGACGACTTTGCCCACTTTGAGCCATTCCTGAACCTGCCGCCTCGCCAGCTTCGTGATTACTACCAAGTTATCAAAGAGCCGATCTGCCTGAAGAAACTACACAAGCTCGTCCGAGGCATTCACAACAGGCGGGACAAGGGAGGCAAGAGCGACTTCAAAACCTGGGCTGCGTTCGAGGAGAAGGCCAGTCTTCTCTGGGAAAATGCCTACTATTATAACGAGGACGGGAGCGAAATCTGGCAGTTGGCCAAGGAGCTCGAGGTATGCCTACTTAATCCATCCCTTTCCCGTCGTCCACTCTAGTGCATCGCCTGGATCGAAAGATCACATTCTTACAACGTTGGCCAACGGCAGGATTTCTTCCGAGACCAGCTTCGAGAGGCAAAAGCAGTCGTGGCGGAGCCTCCCGCAAAGTCCATCAAGCTGAAAATGACTGGTAAGGAGACAACACCCAACCTTCCGAAGAAGATCACCATTCATGTTGCTCCAGGCAACTCCAACCCGGTAGGGTCTCCGGGCCCTGTGACCGCACAGTCTGTGGGCTCTCTGGTCTCAGACGGTGTCGTGAACGGCGCCGGCGCCGCCCGCGGCACGCCCAACGACACGAACGGTGCTCTACCAATAGTTGTGAACCAGGCCGAGAGGCTCGGAAGCTCAACGGGCGCCTCCGTCTTCGTTCCACCGCCCACGATCTCGGCCGTCGCTGTCCCGGGAGCGGGCGCATATTCGCCAGCGGTTGCCGCTCAGCCAGATGCTCCCACCGCTCTCTCCGGCCACGTCCCGCTTGGAACGCCAAACGGCCAGGCTCCAGCGGTAGCAGGCCAAGACGCACCGACTACTTCCACTCAGCAGCACAACACGCTGGGAGCAAGCCTGGCGAAACTCTACGACCTCAAATGTCGGCATCCTGGAAGGGGTAAGCGCGGTCAAGATCCAGGACCCCTTTCGCCTCATTGTCTCGTTGCTGACTGGTCTTGAACCTTGGCAGGTGTCGCCGAAGCTCTCATAACAAAACTCGTCATCAGGACGCATCCGAACGCGCGGAACGTTGAGTCGCGTTTCGAGTTTTGCCTACCAGCACACCCAAAGCTCGCCCAACAGTCGGTATCGGTCAACATACCCGTGAGCTCCTGGAATGTCCAGATCACGCCCACAATCTCTCCTCAGCTGCTTGATGGTCGACGCCCATATAAGCTCTACGCCATCGTGAACGGCCGCGTCTTGCCGCGTGTGATATCCCCACCGCTCCCGAATGGCCAGGCTGAGAAATCGCAGATGCTGTTTGACGCTCAACTCCAGCATGGGGTCAACAAGATCTCATTGCAAATGGTCGCCGCGGCGCCCAAGGATGCCACATTGCCAGATGGTGTCGATGCGGAATTCGAGATGATCAATGTGCTGGCCAACCTGGTGCGGCAGTGAGGCGGCGAAAGGGAGGGCCCTTTTGAGCAGGGGTGTTTGCTGCTTCAGGTTTCTGGGATCCTCCGGTTAGGTTGCCCAACAGGTGCGTCGGCACAACTTAATCGCACGTCCTGTGAGGGTAGAGTCAGTGATCCTCACCGCTCGTTGGCCCGGGGAGGGCCATGGAAGCACTGGGGTTTCCTGTTCGGGCCTCGGCTGGCTGGCCTCCCCCTTAAGAGATCTCGGGTGTGGACATGGGAGGCACATTACCAAGATAATTCTGATCTCGATGGCGACAATTGCGCCCAGACTCTGCACTACCCACAAGATGTTATCTTCCTGCGAGGCCTTGGGCCTCTCGGCCTCTTTGCCAACGCAGGTTTCACATTGGCGGAAACAGTCGTCTTCCATTTTATTATTTTGCTTCCTCTCTCAAATTCCCCATAGGTACTACCCTAGCGTCTTTGTAGCTTCATTGTTTGACGGTGCCGGCTAGCAGTCCTTCATAGTCAATTCTGTAAGCCATTTATGCAGGCGAACCCTTTCAACCAGCTGCCCGGCAAATAGCAAGTGATGGACGGGAACCCTGGTTTGCGGTGGGTGTCTTCGCGCTCAACAACTCCAGTCTTTTTTTTTTCTCTCCCTGCTGTCTCGTTCCCCCAGCGCCTAGATATGCATACTGGACCCCTCAATTCGCTGGCGGGGTGTGTCCCAAGTCTGATAGAGTGGGGCGATCAGCCCGCCCCAGCGGGAAAAAAAAAAGTTCGAATGCAACTTACAAAATTTTCGTGGATTTTTCTGTGATAAATTCTGCCGCCCACCCCACGAGCGCACCTGCTTTTCCTCCCACTTCGCAGAGCGACACCATCCCGCTGTACCAGCCCCAAACCCGATCTTTTCCCAGGCACGTCCGTCAGGAGACCATCGCCAAGATGTCGACAGAAGTTTACGACGGTGCCATTGGCATCGATCTGGGTACGTCGATCTACTTTGCGCTCCAAAGCGATTTGTGCGCAAACTTTCTTTTTCCCCCTCTGCTGACACCGCCTTCGCCGGCTCTCCCATCACAGGCACCACGTACTCTTGCGTTGCCACGTACGAGGGCAGTAATGTCGAGATCATCGCCAACGAGCAGGGTAGCTTCACCACTCCCTCGTTCGTCTCGTTCACCGAGAGCGAACGCCTCATCGGCGAGGCTGCCAAGAACCAGGCTGCCATGAACCCGGCGAACACTGTCTTCGATGTCAAGTCAGCCAACCCCCGATCTCCTCTCTTCGTCCCCTTCGCAACGTCTTGTGTGCCAGTCGTCTCGTTGCGCTTACACCATTCCAAGACGTTTTATTTGCTAACGCTAGTCTTTCAACCTTTGCTAGGCGTCTCATTGGCCGCCGCTTCGATGACCCGACCGTCAAGAAGGATATGGAGTCTTGGCCCTTCAAGGTCGTTGACGATGAGGGCAACCCCAAGGTTGAGGTCGAGTACCTTGGCTCCACCCACAAGTTCTCTCCCCAGGAGATCTCCGCCATGGTCCTGACCAAGGTTAGTCCACCTCCCTACGATCTTACACATTTTCTCGCCCGGCTCCGTGTTGTTGTGTGCCCTCCCCGTCTTCTAACGTGGCCACGTATCTTTATCCCTGCAGATGAAGGAGATTGCCGAGGCCAAGCTTGGCAAGAAGGTTGAGAAGGCCGTCATCACCGTGCCGGCTTACTTCAACGACAACCAGCGTCAGTCCACCAAGGACGCCGGCGCCATCTCTGGCCTGAACGTCCTCCGTATCATCAACGAGCCCACCGCTGCTGCCATCGCCTACGGTCTGGGTGCCGGCAAGTCGGACAAGGAGCGCAACGTTCTGATCTACGACCTGGGCGGTGGTACCTTTGATGTCTCGCTCCTGAACATCCAGGGTGGTGTTTTCACCGTCAAGGCCACCGCTGGTGACACCCACCTGGGTGGCCAGGATTTCGACACCAACCTCCTCGACCACTGCAAGAAGGACTTCCAGCGCAAGACCAAGAAAGACCTCTCGGGCGATGCCCGTGCCCTCCGTCGGCTCAGGACCGCTTGCGAGCGTGCCAAGAGGACCCTGTCCAACGGTGCCCAGACCACCATTGAGATCGACTCGCTCTTCGACGGCGAGGACTTCAACCTGCAGATTACCCGTGCCAGGTTTGAGGAGCTGAACGCTACTGCCTTCAAGGGTACCCTCGAGCCCGTCGCCCAGGTTCTGAAGGACGCCGCCATCGAGAAGTCGGCTGTTGACGAGATCGTCCTGGTCGGCGGCTCAACCCGTATCCCCCGCATCCAGAAGCTGCTATCCGAGTTCTTCGACGGCAAGAAGCTCGAGAAGAGCATCAACCCCGATGAGGCCGTGGCCTATGGTGCGGCTGTTCAGGCCGGTGTTCTCTCGGGCAAAGCCACGTCTGCCGACACCAGCGACCTGCTGCTGCTCGATGTGGCCCCTCTCTCCCTCGGTGTTGCCATGGAGGGCAACATCTTCGCTCCCGTCGTTCCCCGTGGCACGCCTGTTCCGACTCTGAAGAAGAGGACCTTCACCACCGTCAGCGACAACCAACAAACCGTCCAGTTCCCCGTGTTCCAGGGCGAGCGTGTTAACTGCGACGACAACACGTCGCTGGGAGAGTTCACGCTGGCTCCTATCCCGCCCATGCGGGCAGGAGAGCCTGTCCTCGAGGTTGTCTTCGAGGTTGAGTAAGTAGCCCCCGTTTAAAACTCGTGCTTAGTCGGCTCTAACATGGCAATTCTCTCCAGTGCCAACGGTATCCTGAAGGTTACCGCCAGCGAGAAGTCGTCTGGCCGCAGCGCCAACATCACCATCTCCAACTCGGTCGGCAAGCTTAGCACCAGCGAGATCGAGGCCATGGTTGCGGGTAAGTGTCTTCCTTCATCTCAAAATCCCAGCACAGCACTAACGCACCATTACAGAGGCGGAGAAGTTCAAGAACAACGACGCCGAGTTCAGCAAGAAGTTCGAGGCGAAGCAGCAGCTCGAGTCCTACATCTCGCGCGTCGAGGATATCATCTCGGACCCCACCCTGTCCCTCAAGCTCAAGCGTGGCCAGAAGGAGAAGATCGAGAACAGCCTCAGCGAGGCCATGGCACAGCTGGAGCTCGCTGACTCGTCTGCCGACGACCTCAAGAAGAAGGAGCTGGCTCTGAAGCGCACCGTCACCAAGGCCATGTCGTCGCGTTAAGCGGGTGGTCTATAATCACAGCATCTTTCATGTCTTTCGTATCTTCGCGGGTTTTTCGGGCCACAGGCACTATGTGGAAGGGGTCTTTCGCAAAATTAGGGTTTCTTGGGTGCTGCACTCCGGGTCTTGTCTTGGAACACCGCATAAAAAGCAGAGGTGCGGGCGTCCAAGATAAGAACAAAATGACTTTCGATGATCAGACGTGTTTCCACGATGTTGCGGCGTTTCTTTGTTAATTTTCTGGCCAAGTCTGTATCAAAAATCTCTGCACCATTTTATTCCGACCTGTTTAAAAATGAAGTACGAAGTTCTGTGTGAGTCTTGTTCAATCTAAAGCTGAAGAACAGTGGCTTGTTCCGTTTCTTGTTTCGATCTTCCTTGAAGCCTACAATCAAAGTGTTGAATCTTTTGCTGCTCGTCTGGCCTGATATGTATCTAGTCTGAAAGCAGGCTTTAGGTGATCCGGATAGTGCATCGCTAACTGGCAGATACATGCGTTCCCTCATTCTGCACAATATAACTGCCCTTCCCTACGCCCGGACGTCCAGTAGCGTCCTATTTGTATATCTTTTTCTAGAGGAGCATCAGCTTCATCGGGAGCTAGCTCACGTTCAGTGAATATCTCCCTTTTAGAATCCGAGGCTTTTTTTTCGCAGTTTCTTTCTACGTGGACGTAACTCGTCTTCTTTCTTATGACGGCAATGTGTAATTACTCTCTTCTGACTGCTCAAAGCTATGCTTTTCCTCTTTTTGTCAGAGTTTCACGTTTCCGAATATTATCTGGGAAAGAACTCATTCTAAAGGGCGCACAGATGGCAGAGGGAGGGAGGTGGTTTGGAAATAAAACAGCTCGAGGTTGATAGAGTCTTAGGTTTGAGTTGATTTTTAATCTAAGCAATAAGCATTACGAAGTCGGAAATGTGGGCTATTACGTTCCTTCGTGTCCATGGTAACAATGTGTTAGAAGAAGAGAGAAGTGTCTACAGTTCAGAGACGCCCCATCTGGCCTATGAAAGTTCAATGAGAAGATTGGACATTGCTGGGTCGAGACATGCAGCCCGCCACGTTGCATAAAGAAAAAGTTCAAAGCCCCGGCATGCACCTCTACTTTGCATGAAGGTACAACTCATAGCTCCTCGTTCGTTGGTACTTGCTCGGGCACTGCAAGCCGTCAAGCATCTCGGCTAGCGCAGCTCCGTCACCTACGTTGCACTCAAAGTCCAGAGTCTGGCTGTCGGAGTGAATGCTGCACATGTACGAGAAAAAGGCTTTGTTCCCCTTGCCGCTAGCCGCAGATGGGGGGAAGAGGACGAGGGCATCGGGCATCGGCGCTATTTTTGGGCAGGCAATGGACGGTCTTGCGGCAGATGTAGCTAGCCACAGTGGCCACATAGGCTATGCGGCGTGAGGCACGTCTCCCACGGGAGCCGGGGAGTCCGTCTCATGCCAGAGAGCTGAGGATAAGTCGATAGCGGCGGGGTGCTATACCCCCCGTGGCATTCGTGCCGGTCCTGGTGATGATGATGAAGTGTGTTGTAGACCTCTTGGGGCCCACCAACTTGGTGGAGACGATGAATGAGACCGGATGTGGAGCTCATCCCTGTCGTTCTGGACGTCAGCATTGATTCCAGAGCAGCCGGAATCGCGCAGAGAGAGAACCTACTCGGGCACGTCCAGCAGAGGATCGTCCCTGCGGCCGTCATTCACGCCGAGCCACCAGCGCGGGAACGGTTCCGGCCTGAAATAACTTGAGGTTCACTCGATGGTGGCGTCACAGAGTACTAGCTTTTTCCTTGGCATGGCCTATAGTGTCAGACAGGATGTTGGACGCCAGAAAGTCCAAGACTGATCGACCGGCTGGGAAGCGGCTGGCTGCCTAGAGCAAAAAAGCCAGGCAAGATGTCATTAGAGTCGTTAGGCGCGGGCCTTGGGTGCGACCTTGGATAAAAAAGGCATCAGTGGCCCCCTGGTAAAGACGCTCCGGGACGCGGTATGCTGCGCCACCTGGCCCCGGCTTCGACTGTGAGAGGGCCGCCGGGGTCCTTGTCGGCCAGGGAGCCCGACAAGCTCCACAGCATTGGCGTCCGAACTGGCACCAAAGGCGGCACCGTAGAATGCGTGGGACATGTTCCCCTCGGTCATCAGCAGAGGGGCTCATTGGAGATGCGAGGCAGGTTGGGGTCGACGCGGTCAAACATCTGCAGCGTCACGTCGCCTGAATCGGAGGGCCATCTTCTCGCGGACCGTGGCCGGCTTCGCGTCGAGATCGGCCCGGTCGGTGGGCATTGGTGGGCATTCCTCAACCCTCTCTCGCATCTACTCGATGTAGAGTTACCGGAATGCGCCCTCTGGCGCAAATTCTTTCCCCTCCTCGGTTCCTAGCCACATCAGGCAGCTCGTGCATCCACCTTTCCTCCTCTCCTTGCTTTAATTCTGTTCGACACCTTAAAAATCCGATGCTCAGCCTGTCCGCCGGCCGGACACAAGATCTTGAACTGGGACACTCGCTGCTTACGGGCTTTTGCGTGAGCCGGCGTGGATTGCCAGGGTTGCGGCATACACCGGCCATCTCCGGACATCGGATGAGAGTGTCGGGTGTGACAGACCACGACCGTCGGATGAGCCCGCTAGCCCCCTCGAAATCCATTCACGTCTCTGGGTCATGTTGCCAGCGTGCGCTTGTCCTAGAGTCCGCGATGGCGGAATTGGAGGACAGTACGACCTGCCCGAGCGAAAGAAAGCTCGTCGACGTGCGCCGTCTTGTTCAGAACGTACGATACGGTATCCCTCCATCCCCAGGGGCTTGGAATCGTGCGGGGCCTGGATAGAACCACGCTGGCGGAAGAAGCTGCAAGACTGGCACTGGTCGGGGTCATTATATCGTGGGGCGGAAGCTTGTCTTGACAAGCTTTTCTTGGGCGTCACAGGCACCTGAGCCGAACTGTACAAGAGAACTCCTAGGTTTGTACTCCTGGATCCCAAGATCCTATCAGGCTACCCTTCGTCTCTACATGCGAGGCATGCACCTCAAAACAACCCGTATAAGCCGGCTGGGGGGAAATCGCCTGTCTCCCTCTGCTTGCCTGCTCACGAACAGGCTGCCGGGCACCGGGCACGACATCGCAAGGAAACGACTTGAGGATGGCTTCACATCGCGCTCTTTTCTAGGGCTCGGTTCGCGACCAAGCGGCTGTGCCCACGGCCATACGAGCTGGGGTATCTACAGCCCGCAGTCCACCCGCGGGGCACACCGGCAACTGCAGGAGGCTTATACACTGTATCAAGAGGAGCAAACTTTGCAAATCCACAATGGCATGTTACCATAAAGGCGAGTCCCGCGGCGAAGCGCGTTGCTAGGAACGGGCTGTGATCACACATGGCATTGAATGAAAGCTGAAGTCAGTATAAGTCGACGGGAACCTTGGTAATCTGTCGGGTCGTCTTTTGCTGCGGGCCAATTCGAAGTAGTCACTACCGCTAAAGCCTTCTCTCTTGACGATATGACCATACATCATGCCGTGAAAGTCCTCCTGCGGACTTCGTGTCACCGAAGCTTCTTGGCATATTCGACGGTGGTGCGGTTAGCGCCATGGCATCGTGAGGGATGTATCCGACTCACCGCGGTGGTCGCTCACTCAAGCTTCGGCATTATCATCATCCTATGAGTGAGATTGTTGTGGAAGCTAGGCACCTGACTGGGAGGCTAGTGTCTGGCCGTGTGTCCGCAGCGGGAAGCATGCCATCTGTCTCAGCCGTCACTAAGGAAAATTCAGGAGAGATTCCCGGGCTGTATGAAGAGCGACAAGGCCACGCTGACCGCTTGAGTTCTAAGGCCTGCATTGTATTTGGACGCAACGCGGCCGTCGACGGGCTCCAGGGGGCGTTGGCGGCTGCCAAGGTGAGCAGCCACGGCCTACCCGTCCACCGTTGCTCACCGTTTATTTCACACCAAGGCCGAGTGCCAAAGCTGTCCTCATCCGAAGAGACCAGACCGGTCTTGTTCTCATCCATCACTACATAGGCGTCGCCAAGATTGGACTCGGGGTGCTGACAGGAGAACCGGATCAAGCTCATCAGCTCGCCAACGGTAGCCCGGTCTCTTCTACAATGTATAGCTCCAACAACTGGGGCTGAGCCAAACAGCACCTCGTTTGCGCAGCGCTTTTTCGAGTCGGGACCTCACGACACTCTGCGGAGCTATACCCTCATCGGATTCATCTATCCCCAAGTCTGCTTAGCTTGGTGGTGTCTGTCCTGCACAGCCGCTCTGCGACGCGGGCATCTCGGATGCGACCTGTTCCTGCGCCCCCACGAGTCTCTCGGCGTCAAGGCCATGGCACCCGGAACGGCATTCGGCAAGTGCAAGCTCCTTTCCTTTATTTAGCTAAATCGGATTCCTAACGCTGACCAGATCTCCTGAGCTATCGCGACGCGTGCACTCGCATAAGGGCCCTCGAGAACTTGCAAGAGCTGGCATCCAGCAGCGGCCTCGAAGAATAAGTGCGGCCGATTACTTTCAAGAGGACCCAAACGAAGCCCCGTACCTGCACTACGTACTGTTCGAGACGCTGCCGCTGCCCATGTACTTGTCCCTGCTTTCCGACTCGCCTGGGCCCTGCACATTGTGTTGCCACGCTGCCAGTGGGGTGAGGACTGGACGGTGTGGTGTCCCGGTCTTCGTCTCTGCCGGCACCCAAGGCCGCACACGGGATCTCTGGGAGACGGCGTCGGCGGTGTTATCTCGTTGAGGTGGACGTCGGCTCCATCCTCGGCTTGAAACTTGGCCCCTTGACGGCGGACCCAAGCTTCACCCTGGCAGACAGCTAGCCCTGCGAGAAGCGGCGGGCGTGTTAGCAAGGATGATGTAGCGTTGTTTCGATATGGGGAGCCCTTGAAATGGCCCCTAACCGGGCTGGCACGACCTCACCTTTGTCTCCGCTCTAGGAAGCCCTGTAGATGTTGGAAGGCAATCTCGCCCTGACTGGTTGCAGGGAGGTATCGTTTAGACTGCGGCAGCCCCCCATCTGCGTGGCATTCTATCTCAAGTCGAGCAAAGTCTTGATCATGATCCATCAGACAAAGGAGATTAAAGGCAGAAAGCACAAAAAGGCGCCTGAGGGGGAGACTCCGAGAAGCGACGGAACCGGTAGAAGAAGGAACCTAGAGATTTCACGGCCTCTAGAGGCAATGATCAGTTTTGGTACCACTAAACATCTGGTTAACGAGAAGCGGGACGGAAGTACCTGACCACCCGACCCGAGCATACAAATAGGAGAAGTGAGAGGTTCTCGGCCAGCTGCAGGCTTCGCTTACAGGTCATGGAGCTGTATCTGCAGCCCCAGCTTCTCGTGCGATGCTTCTAGATGCTCTCGTGTACCTGGCTGATGGAACTGAAGCGCGGCATCTATCTCGGCAATCCTGGCCGTTAGCCTGCTCCTCTCATCGGCCTTGGGGTCGACATCCTGTGCTGCTGCCATGGCCTGCTCGTTTGCCCTCGCGATGGCAAGCTCAGACCGGAGTTTCCCGATTGTCTCCTCGTCCTCCCTGTGTTGATTCTCCAGGAACGACATCCGCTCGAAGATTTGCTCCATCATCTGGAACACGGCAAGCTCGGAGACCTTTGCTGGCTCTCGGGTGTCTCCATGGTCCGAGCTGGGGCCGGGACTAGTCATCTCTTGCCGTGTTTCGGCGAACTGCCAAGACGGATAGTCTGGGGAGATACTCGTGGCTGGGGTAGTGAGCGCCGTGGCCTCCTCTGCTGAGTATTGAGCTTGGTTGCACCCATCCGACGCGAACTGGGCGGGGGCCGCTGTGCATGGCGCAGTGACCGAGATGGAATCCGAGGCTGCCGAGTTCGATGTGCCGTCGTTCTTGGATCTCAGTGCGGCGGGCACTGGATCGTCGAGGAGGAGGTTGCCACCAAGGACCTCGCTGTACCAGTGTCGAACCTTGGAGGGATAGGCCGGGAAGCTGCTTGGCTCTGGCTTCGACGCAAGGAACCCGCAGAGATTCGCTTCCGCGAACAAAGGAATCATGTCCGACAGTCGGTTGTAGTTGCAGGCGAGAGCAAATAGGGTCATGGCTTGTTGCCGCAAGACAAAAATGCCTCTGTCGGACAGGACGTAGTCGTTTAGGGCTTCATCAACCCCGGCGTCGACTACATCGTCCCAGCTTGAATGATGTTGGGCAGCTTGGCTGATGGCGGTGATGATTTCGGAGGTAGCCCTCCAGGTTGCGTGGTTCTGGAGCGGGCCCTTCTTCTCCGCGCGGTACTCCTTCACCATGAGGATCCAGCTTTCGGAGTTGCCACGGTCGCGCATGAAATGGTATGCGGCCGCCGCTAGCGACCACCTGTCGTAATTGTTGACAGCCCGCCGGATGGACTCTCCATCGATGGGCAGATTGCATACGTGCCTGACAGCTGCATTGAAATCGCTCTCGAACCAGGGAGGCGCCCGACCACGGGTAGAGGAGAAGTCTCCCCAGTCCTGTGATTCAGGCGCGTTGCTTGACCATGGGTTTGAGCACCCTTCCCAGCTATCATGCCAGGACCCCATGTCGGGTGCGAGGGTTGGAAGCGGCGTGCTGCTGTTGCTTCTTTGCTTTTTTGTCTTGATCGCGTCGAGACGGAACACTGAGATGGCAGTGGCCAGTGCAGGCCGACGATGGGAACCGAAGGAAGGGTGCGGCAGAAGGGAATTGCAGGATGACGGCAGGGTTTTTTTGTTGAAGGACGTGAGCCTTCCAGTCCCAAAGTTGGGAATGGAGGAAAAGAAAAGAAAGGCCTAGCCAGTGAACCGCCTAGGGAAGGAACAATGGAAGGTGCAGTTGCTCCTGCCCGCCTCCCCAGGCCCATCGCTCCCGCACTCTACTAGCAGGCACAGACAGACCCACAGGTACGAGACGGAAGGCGCTGCCGAAGGAAAGGAAGGAAAGGCCAGGAGGTAATGCGAGAGGGAGTGGCGGGACGCGTGCTGGATGGCATCGAGACTTGAGGTACGTTTAATATGCGTGTCTAGGTGTTCTAATTGCGTGTGAAGTTCCTGCATCTCTGCTCGGAGGGAGTTTTGGCAAAAGCAAGCGTGCGTATTGTCCAAACAGCGCGGTTTACGTAGGCGGGCTACCTAGGAACGTACGGTCGGTTCGGCGGGCTCGTACAGAAATACGAAGAAGGGAAAAGGATTTCTCGCCTTGCTTCTGTGAATGGGGATAATGAGGTTTGGATGCGAGGTTAATGGCACGGAACATCTAGCTGTTGCGGTCAAATGTATCTCATCTCCAACCGCGCAGCGAGGGTGGTTACATAAACAATCTTTTCTTGTATGAGGCCGCATATTATGGCATTATAAACTAAAACGCTTGGGGATGGGCGGTGGCGCAAAGAGCATGCTGTATCTAGGCTATGGTTTCCCTCCAGCCTGGGACCGATGGGGATCACCAGGATCACCAAGTCCCCGACGGCTTGTCTCTGGCAGCGTTGTCGGGTCGACAATGTCATCGCGCTCTCCGACGGGATAGCTGGGAGGAAGGTCTGGGTCGGCTGTGCCCCAGGTGCCCGTCGTGGGATCGTCCGTGACGATTAGCTCGAGCGTGCCGCCCTCGCGGAAGAACTTATGTGTGACCCAGTTGCGCGTAAACGGGGTTCCGTCGAGGGTTGCGCTCTCGATGTACTTCCTGCCGTACGTTGGGTCGAAGTTGCGGATCCTGATGGTCGCCCGCTTGCCTGCGGCGTTGGCCCTCGGGTCGGTGGCCAGGATGGAGATCTCCCGGAAGAAGGGCGGCGTGATGAGATACACGTCTTGGCCGGCGACCGGAAAGAATCCCATCATGACCATGCTGCTGAAGGCGCCCATGGCGCAGTCGTCGTTGCCCGGGATGCCGTTGATGCTGGTGTTGAACTGGCTGGGGATGTATCGGTGGATCCAGTACGAGCTCATATCTGGCCTTTTTGCGTAGTGGAACTGCACAGCAGTGAGAAAGGTCGGCTCGTTGCCCATATATGCAATCTCCTCGTGCCAGTAATTCAGACGTTCGACAAAGGTCTTGTGGCCCCCCATCTTTTCGACAAGCGCCGCCATGTCTTGTGGCACGAAAAAGCTGTATAGCCACGAGCTCCCTTCATACGCCGAAAACCGTGTGTCGTAGTAGCAGCCATGGAAATTGGTTTTGGGGCTGCATAGGCGGACGTTGTGGTACACAAACTGCCCGTCCCGCATCCGAGGCTGCATGAAGCCTTTGAAGGGGCTCAAGACGATGTCGCCCGCGTGGGTTTCTCTGTAGATGTCAAGGGATCTGAAGAAAACGAAACAGTCAGCATCCGAAACCCAGATAAAAAGGGCGCCTGGATGGGCAGGCGAAACGCTGAGAAGAGGATGGGATGGGGCTTACTGTTCGCTCCAGATGTTCTTCCAGTTTCCGCTTCGCTTGTGGTATTTTGTGGCGTCCTCCTCGTGCCCAAGGCCCTTGGCAACCAGGGAAATGCAAAAGTCATCGTAAGCGTACTCGACCAAGCGGGATATCTCCCTGCTCGACGGCCCAGAGCCGAGCTTGTCGTCATCATCCACTGGGATGTAACCGAGTCTGTGGTATGATTGGAGATTTCCTCGCCCCTCGAATGACCACAACTTTGGCTCTTCTTCAGCATCCGAGACCACGGCTTCGTATGCCGTTTTCCAGTCGATGCCATCACGCAGCCCTTTGACATAGGCATCCGCGATCAAAATATCGCTATTTGACCCGCCTTGGCTGTAACCCTTACTAAAGCTCATGCGGCAATCTGGAAGCTTGCCCAGGTTCCGATAAATGTCGATCAGAGTGCGAAGCATCTCAACTTGCGCGACGGGATCGACGATTGTCAGTAGAGGGTGCTGGGCTCTGAAGGAGTCCCATATGCAGTAGAATCTGTGTTTTAGCCTCGCTGTGTTAGCAACTGGTAGGACCTCGACTGGTGGTTGAGGGAGTGTACGCGATCGAAGCTTGTAGCACAGTCCCGTTGGACTTGGTGACAGGGGCAGCCTTGTCCTCCGTACGATAGCAAGTCTCGGGGTATTCCGAGGCCTCAGGAACGCCAGCCCACTCATGTGCAGAAGAGGGGAGTGGAGCGAATGCAAGGGAGGAAACGGTGCAAGGGATGGAATGGGGAACACGTACGAGTCAAAATAAGGTTCTTTCGACTCCCACAACGGATTTTCACCCGTGTAGTTTTGGGGAGATATCAGAGACCTATAGAGACCAGACCAAAAAGTGGTCGCATACGATTCGTTCACACCACGAGTATCGATCTCAACCACGCTCAGCTTTTCGCGCCAGGCCCGCTGGGCAGCAGCAAAGGTTCCGTCGAAGTCGAAGTCGGGTATCTGGGCCTCGGCGTTGGCGCAGGCCCGCTCCACCGTCATGAAGGAAATGCCCACACGAGCCATGATGGGCGCCTGCCTGGACGGCGGCGCCTCGAACTGGACCCAGGCGCCCGCCGACCCTGGGGGTGCCGGCTTGAGCTCCTTGACCTCCTCGCTGACGTCGAGATCGCCCTTGAAGGTGCCGGACTTGCCGACGCGAGCGCCGCGGACGTCGACGCAGACAAAGGCTTCGTAGCTGCCTGTGCCGAAGGAGGGCGCGAACACCCCATGCCCTGTGATACGAGCCGTCGACGAGCCGGCGTCGACTTGCACCTTAACGTCACCGCTCCGGCGGCTGTTGCTGAGGTCGGTCAGGTCCAGGAGCAGCAGGGGGCTGAATGGCACGCGATTGCCTTCCTGGTCTATGAGTGCGGAAGCGCCCGGGAACGAGAAGCGGTACAGGGCGGCGCGCTCCGTGGTCGTCATCTCGGCCTTGACAGAGCTGGTGAGCTCGATGGCGAAGTAGCCCGGCGTCGCCCGAGCGGACCCGTTGACTCTGGAAACTCCCCTGGTGGCAGACGAGAAGGCGCACTTCTGAGCGTCACCCCCGGGGCATCCCGCGTGGACCCATAGTGGGAAGTTCCCCAGGGACGGATTCCCGCCAGTGCCAGAGTCGTGGAGATGAGAGAATCCAATGATTTTGGAATTGTCGGACACAAAGCCAGCAGCGTTCTCCGCGTGAGAGTCACAGTCGGCCACCGCCTTCACCATGCCGTACGGCAGCGTCGCGCCCGGGAAAACATGGCCTCCGTTGGCGGTGCCGATCAGGGGGTCGACATGGCGGAGAATGTCGGTCTTGGCGAATGTGGCACCGTGGTGCGGGCGCAGGTCGCTCAGCCGACGGCCGCCGCTGCTCGGGAGCAGGAAGACGGCAATGCCAGAGGCAGCGAGAAGCAACAGCAGGCGGATCTTCCGCGGCAGGCCGGCCAGGTGAACAGGCGCCCCGGCGAAGACTTTTGCCCCAGGCGCGACGCGACCCATGGCGGAGCTTCTGGCCGCCTCGTTGGACCAGCCTCTGTCAACCGTACAAACGACAAGAACGATGTATGAAAAGAAGATGCCAGATCAAAAGGAGACCGAACAAGGCAACGCGCGCGGCTCAGGGACTGGCCAGCCATTTGGGAATGAGCGGGCAAGGAAAAGACACGGCGCCAAGACTTTGCACAGTAGATGGATGATGACCATGTGGCCCCAACCCGAGCTCGCCCAGCCTCTGGATTAGCGGAGACGCCAAGCTGCAGTGAAGACAGAAGCACAGGCACACACATGGCTCCAACTGGACTCCGTTGCCCTTTTCGGTCGCCCCTGCCTACCTATTATTTGAACCAACATGCGGGGACTTGGAATTGCGCTTCTCGGAGCCATGATATCCATCCGCTCCTTTCTGGCCACTCGAGCTCCACCGCAAGTGGGCTACGTTATGCCGCGGACCGACGGCTGAATCGATTGCCAATCAAGAGCGAGCGCCTACCGAAAACCATTGAATCAACCGAGACGGTTAGGGCATGATCGCTCGTTGCTGTGGCGGTCGCTGCAGGGTACGAAGAGTGCTGCTGGGGTGGCCTAAAGTGCCGGTGGGGTTATTCCCAGCCAGCAGTCGTCTGCCAAAAAAAAAAAAAAAAAAAAAAAAAAAAANAAAAAAAAAAAAAAAAAAACATTGAGGTGGCAAACAACATGACAAAGGCCAGCGCCGGTCAACAACTCTTCCCGACGTCCAAATAGGTAGGTACAGGTAGCTGGTATGTTTCGAAATAAAAAAAAGTTCATCGTTGCGGACGGACAGCCCTGGATTGGGCGCGGATCCCCTACTAAAAACGGCAAGGCGCTTCCCGATAAAATAGCACATACCCCCCCTGTCCCGGAACGACCGTCACGGCAACGAACGTGACGACCGATCACGCCCTCAAGTTTGTGTGTAATTGTGCTGCAAGCTCAATGCAGTTTCGACAGCGGCGTACTGTCCACACGCGGGCGTTTGGCATTATCCCGGGCTGTTTCGGAGGCTATAAAAACACATTTGCCACCACAGGGCTGCCGATTCAAAACGTTCCACAATCAGGTCATGAGCGCAACAGGCGGTGCCGAAAACCCAGGGCCCGAGAAACCATCCACCGAGCCGGGGGGCGATGGCGTCCTTGCCGGCCTGCCCACCACCACGCCCGGGCCGGCCGAGCAATACTCGGCGTTTCTGCGGTGGCAAAAGAACTGCATCATTTTTCTCGCGGCGCTTTCCGGCTGGTTTTCCAGCATCAGCAGCTTCATATACTTCCCGGTCACCCCGTTCCTCGCCGCCGACCTCGGCGTCAGCACCCAGGGTGTCAACTTGACCGTCACCTCCTACCTCGTCATGTCCGGCATCTTCCCCTCGACGATGGGAGATGCCGCCGACAGGTTCGGGAGGAGGCCGGTTCTGATCCTCGCCCTGGCTATCTACCTCGGCGCCAATGTCGGGCTTGCCCTACAATCGCACTTCGCGCCCCTGTTTGTCCCCAGGATGTTGCAGAGCGCAGGCATCTCCGGCACATTCTCCATCGCATACGGCGTTCTCGGGGACCTGTTTGCGCCTGCGGAGCGGGGAGGCTATTCGGGCGTCGTCGCATCTCTGTGGGCGCCCGCTCTAGTTCACCCCCTCGACAACTCGTTCGCTGCAGCCGGGGGTGCTAACGAAGCTGTTGGGCGGCAGTCTGAATACTCCTCCAAGTATCGGGCCCGTCCTAAGCGGTCTTCTGCTCTTGCAATGGAGTTGGAGGTCCATTTTCTGGTTTCTCACAATCTCCGCGGCCTCGGCCCTCGTGATCACGATCGTGTTCCTGCCTGAGACTGCGAGGGGCGTTGTTGAGGATGGTAGTGCTAAGACAACGCCAATCAATAAGGCGCCATGCCCGCCACTCTCCCAGGACTCTACCCGCCAACAATCCGGAAGCAAAGGTGATTTTCCCTCTCGAGACCGACGCGCGGGTTCCCGAATCCGCTTGCCTCTCCGAAGTTGCTCCGACATCCTGACACCGCCATAATTCTGGCCGCGTTCGATGTCAGCTACACCCTGTATTGCTGTCTCCGAGCGTCTCTCTCCACACTATTTGTGAAAGTCTATCAGGTTTCCGGTCTTGTGGCTGGGCTAGTTTATCTCCCGTTTGGTCTGGTTGCGCCGTGGCTCCCTTCGGGACTGGGAGGCTTCTTGATGCCAGCTATAAGAGGACTGCCTCCAAATGCGGGATTCCCGTCAAGAGCCGGGCAATTGATCTTTGGGATTTCCCCATTGAGCGTGCAAGGCTCCGTGGCGTTAGGCTGAGTGTCGCTCTCAGCGCTGGTCTCGTCATGGCTTATGTCAGTGGTTTTGGGGGTCCTGTTTTTTGCACATCCAGTCAATATCCCTAGAATTAGAAAGCTAACTCACTATTCTTTTAGGGTTGGCTTGTAGAGGCTCGCGTACATATGGCAGGCCCATTGATTGTGCAGTTTTCCACAGGCCTCGCTCTCCAGGTTCTTTTTACCTCGTTGAACGTGCTGATCGTTGATATACATCGGGACTGCCCTTCGACGGCCCAGGCCGCCTGCAATTTTGCCCGATGCGAGATGGCCGCGGCATGTCTCGCGGGATTGGACGCGTCGCTTCGAAACCTGGGCCCAGGATGGACTCTCGTTATCTTCGGCACAGGTCTCCTCCTGATTACTCTTCTCATACCCCTCCTCGGCGCGGAAGGTATGAAATTGCGGCAGTCTCGCTTGTCGGCGCGATAGAACGGTCACACGCTCGAAGCCTTGAGCACAAAGGTGAATGTGCAGTGGCTCTTGTCACATCTGAGCTACGTGCAAGATCTTGCCACGTATTGATACCCGAAGATGATGCAATATCCAATCATGTGAGACAGCACGCACGTTGACGCCACACCTGAACAATGTGCAGGTATTCACAGAAGTAGTACGTATCGGGAGCGTTCGGATCACGACACTTCCCATAGCCTATGGCTGTCAGTGCCTACGATGTTTTAGTTGCGTGTGCTCTTAACACGTGCGCGATTGATGGATGTCCAAGCCAGTCGCTGACCTTGAGAAAGTACGTCTTGAGTGAGCCGTCAGTCTGCTGGGTCTCCACCCGCGAAGTTGACGCCCAGGCAGAGACTCCATGCCGGTCGACAGACAGAACATTGCTGCCTTCTGGAAGCACTATGGTGGGTGATGTCAGCATGTGAGGCTGCTATTCAGCGAGCAACGATATGAGACCAAAAGGATTAACTTGAACCAAAAGATTCATTCTTGCAAAATGTTGTCGATTTCGGGAAACTGATACTGAAAAAGTAAATATATGCACAAACAAAAGCTGCAGATATTTCTAGTATTTTATTTCATATTTATTAAGCTGCGCAATTTGTACTTTCAATAGCTTGCATATGGCTGCCGATGTTGCTGGTGAGAGAGTCTGGAAGAAGTTCTCCACTTTTTGGCACTTTTGGTGTACCCCTTTTTTTGTGGCGAGGGTGACAGCTTACCCTCGAGTATGGCCGGATCGAGCTGAATGGCGGCCATGGCTAGGACAGCAGTCAAGTCGAGGCGACGGATAGATTTAGCCGGATGTCAATGGCAGATCTGGCTGTCCCAGAAAACTCGGAAACCATTGCGGGAGTCTTTGGATGATATAGACGGCTCGCAGCATGATCGCAGTAGCATTGGGTAGCAAGGACTCTACATGGTCTTCAACCCCCGCAGACGCCGTGGACACTAGCGGGAAAACAAGCCGACCAATGGCTGATATGACACCGCCAAGCGCGGTTCTTGCATGAAGACTGCAGCTTCTACGTGGTTCCGTGGTTGCTTTTAAGAAGAGGGCAGGCTACAGCCAAACAATGCAACCGTCGGCCCGTGGGGTGCTTGGCGGGACACAGGAAGACCATTGCTCGATAATCGCGAACTTGATCACCTACTGATATTGAGTCGACATGGTGTGCCAGGGCGGCTTTCGTGGACGCTAACGGGTATCTTGCTTTCAAACTTGCCTAGTGGAAACGCCCAGGAGTGGGCGGCTCAATGGTTCAGAAAGCGACGCGCTCTCACTATCGCAGACCTTGCGCCACCTCCCCTCCCGAGAGCACCGTCAATCGTCCGTGACACCACTCGCCGCCAGGGCCGCTTCGCCCAACGAGCGCCGCTCTTCCGCGATGTCCGGTGTCTACGGCCAGCTTCGCGGATTTCTGCCGTCGCGCCAACGGCAACCATCGCAGGACCGCGGGGACGATCCGGAGGGCCTTGTGGTCCTGCACACGCCCGATTGCGAGCGCGCCGTAGACATCCTCTTCGTACACGGGCTTGGTGGGACCGGCCGTCGAACTTGGTGCCGCGATCGGGATCTGGACAATTTTTGGCCCCGGCTATGGCTTCCACACGCCCTGCCAACCGCCCGCGTGCTCACCTTTGGCTACAACGCACACGTCTCATCTCGAAAGGAGCGGGCATCATCCACCATTGGAGACTTCGCTGCTGATCTCCTCTTTCGCATGAAATATGGGGAGACCACCCCCGAACGCCTGGGCCAGGTCCCTATCGTCATCGTCGCTCATTCGATGGGGGGCTTGGTCTTCAAGAGAGCGTTTGTCGAGGGCCACTCGAACGACCAGTACAAGAGCATCGTGACCATGGTGAAGGGTGTCATCTTCCTTGCTACTCCTCATCGCGGCACGGATCTTGCCGAGACCCTGCACAAACTCCTTGCAGGTTCCGTCTTTGGCCACTCTTCGCGGGAGTATGTCAAAGAGCTTGCGCGGAAGAGCCCAACGATCGATGAGATGGACAAGGCATTCCGGCACCATGCCCCGAAACTCGAGATCTTCTCCTTTTACGAAACATTATCAACTGCTGTCGGTCCAGCCTCTTTCATGATTGTCGAAACAGCGGCCGCTGTGACGGGCCTCCCGACAGAAACCAAAATACCGCTCAACGCCGACCACCACAACGCTTGCAAGTTCACCAGCCCCGAGGACCCCAACTATGTTTCTATCCTTGGCGCACTCCGCAGCATAGTCACCTCGGCATCGCCGGCATCTGCCAAGCGCGGAGAGGATACCAAAAAAGACACTCAGCACCTTGCGGACTTGCTAGGCATTGCTGGGCCCCCGGACGAGGACCTCGCCTCCTATCGCGCCTTGCGGAGGCAGGGCACCTGCGAGCGGTTCATGGAAAGCCCCGAGTTTGGCGAATGGCTACAGCCTACGCAGAGTAGTGTTCTCTGGGTGCACGCTGAACCCGGCGATGGAAAATCGGTCACATGCTCCTCTGTCGTCGACCATCTGAATAAAGCAGGGCACAGCTGCTCGTACTATTTCTTCAAGTATGGGCAGCACCAGAAAAAGTCTGCCAGCCACATGCTTCGGTCCCTCGCCTACCAAACCGCTCTCCAGCTAAACGAGTTCCGCCAGGCCCTTGTCGACCTCGCCAAGGCAGGGGTTTGCGTGTCCGAGGCAGACGCCAAGACGGTCTGGAAGAGCATTTTCAAATCCGTCTTGGCCACTGTCAAGACGAAAAAGAGAATATTCTGGGTCATAGACGGTCTAGACGAGGCAGACTCAAGCAACCAGGTGGTGGAGCAGCTTTCCGCCGCTGCCACTTTCGATAGTCACATGCTCTGTATCCTCGTTTTCAGCCGCCCCCTAGGAAGCATCCATCGTGCATTCCGAACCGCAAGGAAGAAGATAGCCGTAGTGGAGACACCATTGCCAGACAATCGAGACGACATCCGGCTGTCAGTTACCGATCAGGTTGATCATCTCATCTGTGGGGATAAACTCAAGCTGGAGCTCGTTGATGAGATTGTTTCTCGGTCGCACGGCAGCTTTCTTTGGGCCAGCCTGGTTGGAAAAGCCGTCATCGGGAAGACGCGAGAGGATCAGGTCCAGCAAGTTCTAAAATCCACACCCGACGACATGGACCAACTTTACGATCGAATGATGGCCACCGTAACTGCCCCGAACATGGAAGAGGACAAGCAGTTGGCCAAAGCTCTCATGTCGTGCGCTATGTTTGCCAAGACTCCCATCACGGTGGACGAGTTCTTGGAGCTTTACCCGGCAGAGACCAAGGACATCATGGATTTCGGCCATACGGTCAGCCAGGTCTGCGGGCAGTTCGTGGTTGTCGCCCACGGCTGCGCGGAGCTGGTCCATCACTCCGCCCGCGAGTACCTCATGAGAAAGAAGGACGCTCCGTTTTCGTCCGACCCAAGGGGAGCGAACGAAGACCTGCTCGTCAAGTGTCTTGCGACACTCTGCGACAAGATGTTGAGGCGAAAGCTCAGCATGCTGAATCCGCCAAAACCACTCCACTACTCTAGCGCTTTCTGGCCAGACCATCTGCAAGAAGCATCGGTTGGCTCTGCCAGGATCCTAAAGGCTTTGGTCATGTTCTTCAACGGCCCGTATCCCCTAGCGTGGATCCGATACCTGGCCATGAGCAGCCGGCTCTCGGAGCTTCCTGGGGCGTCGCGAAAACTCTCTGGATATCTCCAAAAATGCGCCAAACTGGATGGATCCGGATCACTGCTCTCTCGCCGGCTGGAAGACGTGTCTTTGCTGGAGTCTTGGGCTGTGGATCTCATGAAACTGCCAGCTAAATTTGGGCCATATCTCTTGGAGGACCCGACCCTGGTCTACAAGTGCGTTCCTGCGTTGTGCCCTGCATCATCCATCATCCACCGCAAATTCAGCGCGGGTCCCGGGGCAAGCCTCTTTGTTTCCGGCCTTTCGGAAAACAGCTGGGGTGACTGCCTCGCTCGCATCTCGGTCGGTGCCGGGTGTCTGGCGACATCGTCACTGTATCTCGCTCTTGCGAGCGATGCTGCTATCGGGATATACGGAACTGCTCTTTTCGAAGAGCGCACAGTTCTCGATCTAGGGGGAAGTGAAACCACACTCGCCGTCGCTTTCAACAATTCGGGCACCCTCTTGGCGGCCCACAGATTTTCACGGACATTCGTGTGGAAGACTGCAGATTGGTCCCTGCTTCTCTCCATCAAAAACCCCCCAAAGGTTTGGGCGATCGAGTTCAATTCAACGAGAGCGATGATTTGTTCATGGTATCGCAGGCGAGGGAGGTTTATAAGCTCTCGACTCAACAAGGAGATGCTGCGGTCTGGAGCGAACTGGGCCCCAGGTTGCTGGAGGAGCAAGGGGTCCCTGAAGAATTCTTGCTATGGACGGCTTGGTCCGCCGCTTTCAACAGTGACTGTTCCCAGATCGCCGTTGCGTGTCGCGCTTTCCCGCTATCTGTTTGGAGCGTAGAGCCTGTCGAGATGATAGCCAGGCTCCGACGCGAAGGCAGACCGGGCCGCGGCGAAGGTGAATCATACACGAGGAGGAACTGCCACGTCTGGCATCCTCATGGAGAGATCCTGGGCGCGCATAACGGGCGATTTTTCAAATGGGATCATGTCACTGATATCTACGAGGAGAAGGAGAGCGGTGACTGCGCCCACGAAGTCACCTGCTCCCCAAACGGGCAGATCTTCGTTATTTACGAGTTTTCGATCAGCATCTTCGACTTCGCGACCATGTCAGTATTGTACAGGCTGGTTGCAGAGGTGCCCACATATCGCGCCGTCTTTAGTCCAAACGGGGCCAGACTCTATCATCTGGATGTGGATGGAACTTGCGAGATCTGGGAACCCGACTGCTTGCAAGGACTGGCCGATGCGGCGCCGGTTGGCATCGCGCGGAGCGGCTTTGAAGAAGACGGAATGGACAGCCCGAGACCACCAACGCCGCTCTCGAGCTCCGGGAGCCGCACGGGCGGCCGAAAGCGCGTCATCTTGCTCGCAGCAGGGCGTAGCTCCAGCGATCCGGTGGCATATGCGACCAACGAAGCAGCCGTCTTTGTTTATGACCCGGCGACCAAGAAGACGCACGAGACTGATAGATGGCCCTGGCCGTCTCATGCCCGTACACTTTCCTGGAACCTCGAACAAAACCGGCTGGCATACATGTCAAACTCGAAAAGGATAGCCATTAAGTCGATAACCTTTGGCAGTACCGCCGAGACACCGCTATCGGTCGAGACGGTACTGGACGTACCATCCATGGACGACGAGCCGATGTCTCAGATTCTCTTCCATCCAGTTGGCGACCGCTTATTCGTCTCCCAATATAAGAGCTTATGCCGAATTCTGTCGGTCCCGGACGGCACCGTAATGGCCGAGGCGACATTCGCATACAGTTATCTAGGCCGATGGCAACAACACCCCCGAGAATGGGCGCATCTGGTCTGCTTCACGCCAGAGGCAGCCAGGATTATAAGCTGGGACAATCTTGAGCAGAAGGGGTGTATTCCGCTAGATATCCCTAGGAGGATTGTATGCGAAAAACGCGATCTTTTCCCACCCATGGTCGATTTCATACTGGAAAGCTACGAGCCGCGGTATATTTTCCTGCACACGTTCGCCTGGGGCTCCGTCAGCCCACCTCGGTTTTTTGTGCTGCCCGCTGACAGCATCTACAAGCCGTTCATTGCCTCTGACAGCACCCCTGCACAAGAAGAAGTAGCCGTCAGGCCACTCGAGCTGCCACAATCCCTGGTCTCTAATATCAAGCACGGGTTTGGCATCCTCTCTGGGGGCGTGCTTGTCTTTCTGGACAAAAGGCACTGGGTGTGCACCGTGTCGCTATCGTCTCCCACCAAAGAGACGAGGGTGTTCTTCTTGCCTGGTGACTGGGCAACCGATAAGACCTGAACCAGTGCCGCTTGCTGCGTGACGGTACACTCCTTTGCCCCAGTAAAGAGGAGGTGGCTTTTTTAACGTGGGCGTGACGCCGGGGGTCCGTTTCCGAGGGCAGTGATGGATGGATCGAGTATTGTTGGCACTGGCAAAGAGCGCGCGGATGATTGGAAGAGACGCCTTAGGATTAGGACTGGGGAAAACGGTTGTGGGTGCGCGGGGTCATGTACATATACAACTTTTCTTTGGCTCTTGTTGAGCGGTTAGATCTCTTCGTGCTACAGCGCAACACAGTAGCCATTTCCGAAATCTAGACGATAGTTGTTCCTGCATCTCATTCGAAGGCCACAAGACGACGTATACCTACAAACAAGGAGAAAAATGCGAAAGACACGGGGAAAAAAAGGCTCGTGAGTGTGCACTGCGCAAATGAGATTTTCGGCACTATCTAATCAATACTCGACATCTGGAGTCTTACTTAGCACTGAGATTTTCTATGAGGGAACGAAGCGATTGGAAACCCGAGCCGTCTGTAACTCCTGTTCTTTCACGCTAAATCCCCGATATCAGAAGTAAGCCATGATGGACCAGCCCAGAACCGACTCAAGCTCAGCCCTGACCTCATCAGGACCCGCAAACCCGGCACGGCCGGCGACCTCGGCGCGCCTGCCGGAGCCGAGCTCGGCCCAGCGCGAGAGCAGGGCGCCGTCGACGACGGCGCGCCCGACCGAGATGTCGACGGCAGCGACCTGGTTGCGGGCCGAGGCGGGAGGCACGCGGTAGGCCTTTGGGTTCAGCGCCGCGTGGTGCGGCACCGAGGCTGCCAGGTTGCTCGCCAGCGCCGAGAGCCGCGTGTAGGCACCCTGCCCGAGCGGCTGCACCGCCGCCAGCACGCCCGTGGGTGCCGCCATGAGGATGTGCTGGGGCCCCGCCGCAGCCGCCGTCGTCGCTGATGCATCGCCGTTGGCTGCCAGTTGGGATGGGTGTGACGAGGTGGTCGGCATCAGGAGGGACTTTTGAGGGTGGTGAGCACCTGTGCTGAAGGTGGTGCGGTTGAGAAGCAGGTGGCCTTGGAGGGACTTGGGATCTGTTTATTTCGGGCGGTCAAGTCAGTGAATTTTCCTAGTCTCGCTTCTGCGGGAGCGAATGGTGAGACTCACGTTCAGGATCGAACTGGAAGATATGCAGGTTCCCCTCGGCGTCGGCGGCTACCAGGAGCAGGTCCCGGCCGTCGGGCAGGAAGTCGACGTTGATCACCTCGAGGTTAGTGCTGCTCTTGCCAAACAGCATCATCTTATAGGGACCCTCGGTATAACCGGTAAACCAGACACCTTTGAAGGCGTCGGCCATGGCGCAGAAGCCGGTTCCGGGAAGCTCCTTGGCGCAGCTGACGTAGCAGTTCATGTCCATGAAGGCAACGGGTAGTAGCCTGCCGTCTTCGCCGAGTCCGCGGACCAGACACTTTTGACCCTGGGCAACAAGCATCAGGCCTTGGGTGCCAATTTCCGACAGTGCCGTGACGGCGCCGCGGGGCACCTCGTCCTTGGCCATCAACTTCAGCTTCTTGTCCGTCTCGGGTCGATCCTTCTGCGGCACGACGCTGGCGACATCGTAGACGTAAACGCAGCCGCGCACCGGCAGGTCCTCACCCTTGCAGATGGCAGTCCCGACCGTGATCAGATGGCGGCGCTCATTAGTCGACTGGCTGACCTCAAGGTTCAGCGACTTGATGCACATGGCCACCTCGTTTTTGTCAAACTCCTCGCTCCAGATCTCGCTCCAGTTGACGGGGTTGATGACTTTGAGCACGCTGTGTTCCGTCTGCGGCTTGAACGTGATGTTCTCCTTGGCCCACTCTCGGTGGTATTCATCGTCCGACGGCAGCTCAAACGGCTCCCAGAAGCTGCACGTAACCACGTATACGCCCGAGGGCGTGTGGTACGCGATCCCGTCCGCGTCCATGTTCAGCGGCACCTTTTTGACGGAGAGACCGAGTTCGGCGAAGCTGCAGTCGCTGGGGATCTGCGCCACGCGTGCCACCCCTTCATAGTCGGCATATATGAAGCCACGTTCGCATCCTTCGGTGTGGAAGGGGCTCATGGCCCTCACGCCGGGCCCTTGCAGGCCTATAACCCTCGGCGTGGACTTGGACGACTTGATCAAGAAGCTGGGCGAATGTCCGGGAAGAAAAACGCAGCTGTAGCCAGCAATGTTGCCACAGGCGCGAAGAGGCATGCGCCGCGTTGGAGCAGGGGCGTCATCCGAGACTTTTGTGTCTTGGCTCTTTGCCACGGCGGGGTTCGGCAGTTTGCGGAAGCGGAGGGTGTCAGAGAGACTCTGCGAGCTCTCTGTTTTCTTGAAGGGCTCGTAGATAGTCAGGTCGTCGTTGGAATGGCGCAGCTATGGAGAAGGATTAGCACCGGCCAGTGTTCCGTACGCTTCTAGTGACCATGTAGCAGTGAACTCAAAGACGCCGTCGGAACCTACAATGAGATGAGGAGACTTGAAAGTGGTGTCGCCGAGGTCCGTAACCATGAGTTCACTCAAAGACTCCCTTGAGGTTCCTTTCCTTGCCGCGTAATCGGCGGAGAGCAGAGGCGGGACGTAGCAGAGCCCTTCCGCCACGTAAATGGGCTTTGAAATATCAGGAAGCGCGTAGATCTGCGAGCGTATTCGAGATCCAGTTTAGCAAAATCCCAAGGCGACGAAAATCTTCCACAAGCAGGAAGGCCAGCCGAGGCCAGCGTCGACTCCGACTTACGTAGAGGGCACCGGCGGCGCTTAGCAGAAACATCACAACACTCTCGGTAGGTTTCACGCTCTTGTCTGCCTGAGAGGGTGTAAAGGCCCCCCTCGAGTCCGCATAGAGACTTCCAGCGATCCACTTGGTGCTCTTGATCACCTTATCCTCTTTCTCGATCTCCTCGATTTCGCTGTCCTCGTTGACATGTGCAATAAAAGCACTTGAGTCATCACGGATGATGAGCAGGTATGGGTCTGCTATGCTGGCGCTCGTAGCTCGCGGTTCGTGGTTGGTCTCCTCATCCAGCATTGGTATGATTTGGGTGAGTCCCAGGTCTTGGGCTGGTTAGCGTGCTGGCCCCGTCGCTGTAGTTGGCGGTAGGCGTGCCCAGTTTACCTACCTCCATCATAACACCTCACTTCCGATTTCAGAATCTGTATTATCTTGGTGTGATTCCCCATGGTGCCCGCCTCGATCGTGAAGCCGGCGGCAGGCTCAAACTCGGTTCCCACCAGCTTCTCGAAGCCTGCCGCCGTAAGCACGTAGATGTTTGAGGACTCAAAGTTATCGTCATCCTCCTTAGCGACAACCATGAATTTGTCGTACTGGACCGGGACGCCAAAATCACCTCCGACGGGCTTGGTACCCTTTTCGCCCTGTAGAACTTTGGGAAGCGGCTTCTGGCAAGCAAGTGTCCAGAGGCCCCTGGCTTCAGGGAAATCGAATCTACCGATACTACTTGGAGTCATTTCCCTGTTCATTATTGCCAGCGAAGAGGCTTTGTCCCTGCCAACCACAGTCACCAACTGCAGCTCACTGCGGATGGGCGTAGAGTCTTTGCTACCGGCCTCGTTTTCCGGCGGAGGTGGGGGTTTGCCATAGACCATGTCACGAATAGGCGCGATGCTGATTAACCTGTCATGGCAACGGAACACTAGATCCTCCAGCTTGGCCTGGCTGGACGCGAGCCTCGCCGCCGTGGTCGCTTTCTCCGTGTCGCCGTACAGGTCGTCGTCGTCGTCGTCGTCGTCGTCATCGTAGTCCTCGAGGTCGTCGAAGTCTATGTCGAGGTCGAGGTCGGGATCCTGAACTCGAGACTTCTTCCTCGAAACCTGGCTGCTCCTCCTATTCCAGCCGATGACGACAGAGTCTCCGCGCTCGCTCCCGGCAAACATGGCGTTCCGCCCAATCCTGCTCAGACAGGACACAGCGGTCGGCAGTAGGCTCCCACCGGCCTCCGGGGGGATAACCCTGACCTTGAGGCCAGAGACGGTGCGTCCGTCAATGTGAAAGGTGATGGTAGCAAGTCTTCCGTCATTCAGGACGACGAGGAGTTCTCCGTGCTCGGCCGACAGCACCTCGATGGTGCAGCCCTCCAGGCGCAAGTTCAGGTCGGAGTGGTCTGCCAAGCCAAACGAGGTGCACTGCTTGGTGAGGGGATTGACAGCGACGCCGTTGGCCTTGCCTGACTGATCGACATGGATCAACTCGTTGGCGCCGACAAGAAGAGCGCCGCCGACCGGGGCAGGAAGAGCAATGACGCGCGTCAGGTCCTTGGGCAGACCGCTGACAGAGAGGATGGTGGTGGATGCCTTCTGCTGGAGGTCTAGCGTGAAGACAGTGTATGTCAGGTGGTCCTTGCGGCCCAGGCAGTTGGACGGCGTGAGGCTGGAGGACAGAATGCCGAAGGTGGGCTCGCGGTACTCGTACAGGAACGCAAGATGTACGGGGTGAAGGAGAGCAGGATCAAGATTGGGCAGTCGGAGCACAAAAGATGGTGAATAAGGTGTATCTTCTATAGTGCTAGCTCCATTGATGGCCACAGATGCCGACTGAGACTGCGCCGGGCGCGGGCCGTCCAGCTCTTCGTCCCAGTCACCCATACCAATATCTTCATCGGCTTGCTTGAAGGGCAGGATGGCCAGGCTCCTCGGGCCGAACTTGAGGGCTGCGCACCGGCTGCCTGGGTCGGCCACCAGGAAGTTGGCATAGTCGCTCAACGGGGACTCCCAGGGGCTGCCCTGGAGCTCGTCTTGTTCGTAGTAGTGGATAGATAGCGTCTCGAGTGAGCGCCGCTCTGCATCCCACGCGACAAGGCTGAGCTTCGCGTCCTTGAAGGCGATCAGGAGGAGGTCACCGCAACCACCACTACTGCTGCCGCCGCTTGTCTTGGAGACGCTCGGTGGTTTCACCCTCGCCAGCCCCGTGACGGTGCCGGAAAGCGGAAACTCGGCAATAAGCACAATCTTGGTATGGCTCGCGCGGTCCGACCTGACTATTGCGGCATCCCCGCCCAGGAATGAGGCTTCGAGCCCCTCGTCGTCGTTCAGCCTCGTATCGTAGGCATTGCTCGTCTTGACGGATTGCGAGGCGGGGTTCTGGGAAGCATCGAGGTCGGCGGGGACGGTCCTCGTCGAGAAGATCTGGAGGATCGAGGATTTGGCAACGACGAGGTTGTTTGCCTTGGCAGTAAGGAAGGGCAGCGATAACGAATGCGACACAGCTGACGGCGGCGTCAGCTCCGTATAGCACTGCATCACTGAAACAACCCTCGCATCAGCCTGTCTGTGGAGGAGACGGGTAACCTCGGCGGACTGGCTTAATGGGAGCTGTAGGAAATGGCTTTCTGGCCAGCAGGTCGAGCTCTATCAGGCGCGGTCGACTTTACAGCAACTGGAAGCTGCTTACCGCGTTTTTGGTGTGGTGTCGATGCGATGCGACGTGCGGAGCTCTACCAATCGGGTCCGAGCTTAGCGGCGCGACGAATGTGATGGGCCAAATCGCACTGTGGCTGTCCCCTCTGGGCGAGGAGCCGTTCGGTGGCGATAAAGCACAGGCCACTCCGCTTGATGTCACGCATGTCCAAAAACGCCCGTAGCGGTACAGCACAGTGGGACCAACCATATGCAGGCGCACCAGGGCGGAGCCAAGCAGCTTCCCGCATTGGCGTGGATCAGAGCTGCCGGACAAGCGGAAGTGCAATTGCGTCACAGACTGCGCACTCTGAGCCATGTGTGCCACCTCCTATCATACATCATAATAGGCACGCGGCACGGCCAACATCACGGCAGCCAGATTTCCTCAGGCTTGTCTGTCCTGCACCTGCGCCTTCGTGCTTTCACTTCACGGAAGCTGCACATTTGGAGCAACAGGGCTGAGCTATTGCTCCTCCATTCCAATCGCCAGCAAAAGAGTCAAGCCCAGGTAAGTCGCGAGCTCTTGTTTTGAGCATGCGATTCCTTCGGGGCGGTGCTCCCCGGCGTCAGCTCCGTCATTCTCCATTCCAATCCCCAAACACGCGTCCTCAGAGAGGGAGCAGCTGAGCGAATCAAAATACCCTGGATTGGGCGACGGACGCGGCATGCTTTCGCCATGGGCGGCCCTTCGACTTTTTTGTCGACAGTTTCTAACTCGCTCGATCGCATTGTTGCACAGCTAGCTCTCCTCGAAAGCCGGCTCGCGGCCGTCAACTGCCTGCTCGAAATAATCGAAGCCCGATCGCAGTGCGACGGCTCAAAAACACAACACGCGGGCCGTTACACCATCCGCCGAAAAACTGCTCCCCTCCAACCAGTTCTCGACGCCAGCACCGGGTGCTTCTGGAACCCTCCAGGCTCGACGACAACCCCAGAGTGCAGCACCATCACAAGCCTGCTGGAAACGCGGATTATCCAGCATATACACAATTCGTGTCCAGCGATAAACCTTGCAGATTAGCATGCTGCCAGCTCGGCATTAGTTCCAAGATGGCTCCCTACCTGCAGACGAGTTTGATCTGGATCGCCTACGGCGTGGCCATCGCTGTGGCTCTCCTGGCCGCCATCATCACCACCTTCACATGGCAGACAGCACGTGAGCGCTCGGCCGTCGTCAACGTTGTTGCCATTGTCAGCTTGACGGCACTCCTAGCGACGGTTTTGCTCCTCCCCGTCGACATCGCCCTCGTGTCCTCCACCACCTCGGTCCATCTCGGTGCTAAAAGGGACTGGGCAACGCCTGAGCACGTTGCCAACCTCTTGTACACTCTCGAGGTTATATACTACACCCTTTACAGCTTTGACGCGCTCCTATGCCTCCTCTTCATCCCCTTCGCGTACTCCTGGTACGAGGAGTCGGACGAGGTTGAGGATGAAGAGGGCAGGAGTTTTGGCAGCAAGCTGTGGGGCGCATTCAAATACACCACCATATTCATCGCCCTCGTCGTCATCCTCTTTCTTGTGGGCTTCTTCGTTCCGGCGGCGGGCAACCAGACCGGTCGACATCTCGACCTCGACTACTTCAAGAAACTGCTGGCAGCGAACAAAGGGGAGAAGGCGCTGACCTTTGCCGTCGGCCTTCTCGTCTGTCTCGGGACCCTGCTCTACGTCTTGTACACTGGCTCTGGCCTCGCATTGCTCCCCATCTCGTTCATCAAGTCGGCGCCGTCCATCTCGGCCCCTCAGCTTTCTGAAACTACCGCCATCGCCCTTGAGAGGAACCGCGAGCGCCAACGGCAGCTCGAGTTGCGGAACTCGGGAAACACCGACGGCGTCTCGTCCAAGGACAGGCGCGAACTCGAGTCTCTGGTACGGGAGGAGCGCACGCTCGTGCGCCGGGCGCGGCTGGCCTCCGAAGCCCAGGGCGAGGGGCGCAGCTTTGTGTACCGCGCATGGACCAAGATCTGCGCAGTCCTCCGACCCCTCAAGTTGATCGGTGGCATCCTCTTGCTGATCATTTCCGGAATCATCTGGGTGTCTATGCTCATCACCACCGTCGACAAGGCATCCAACTCGCTCTGCAAGGGCCATTGCGGATACATCTTGGGCCACATCAAGATCTTCCAGCCCATCAACTGGGTCTTTGTGCAGTCCGCCAAGGCCTTCCCTGTGGACTACATCCTCATGGCATTTTTCATCCTGTTCTTCTTCAGCAGCTCGGTCTCGGGCCTGGCCACGGTGGGCATTCGCTTCCTCTGGGTCAAGATCTTCCAGATCCGCAGGGGCCGCACCGCGCCGCAGGCTATCCTGATAGCCACCGTCTTGTTGGCCCTCATCATTCTGGCAATCAACTACGCCATGGCCATGATGGTTGCGCCGCAATACTCCATCTACGGCACGCAGACGTTCTGCCTCAACACGCCGCGCCACCCCGGCGAACAGCCAAACTGCACCGGCCACCCGGAGATGGTGGTCCCCTGCTCCGAGGCGTACACGGAGGATGCGGCCAAGGACGTCTGCACACCGTCCGTCATGTCCACCTTCCTGAACAGGGTCACACTGAACTGGCCCGTATTCGGCGCCATCGACTTTTGGGCACAGCCGGCCTTCCTGGCCGTCTTTCTCATCGTCTTCCTCACCTCACTCTTCCGCACCCCCAAGCTCAATATGAGCGAGCTAGATGAGGAGGCAGAGGCAGATGAGGAGGAGGGTCTCCTCGCGAGCACGGGCAGGCGATTCGGCGCCACGTGGCAGGACATCACCGGCCGGCCGACCACCAACAATGGCGGCAACACGTCGGGGGTTGGCTCCAGTCGCGCTTAAGAAAAACAGCGGTGTGTGGTTTCAGATTGGCTGATATCCAGGGGTTTTGAAGCTTTGCAAACGAAGTGGTGACAGTCCATATGAGCAGTGGTTCCGGGCATTATGTATGGTCTATGGCAAGCGCACGTGCGGGTTTCTCATATCGGACACTAGGAAACGGATTTCGTTTTGTTCGTCTTTTTTTTTCATATCGTCTATCCCTGTCATAGTCCCTTTTGTCTTGTTCACTCGCTTTCTATTATCGAAAAGGACTATCCTGGGTATCAATGGTAGGCACTTCATCAACGCCGAGCAATGGTTTGAAGGAGGATAACAAAATTTCATTTTTCCAATCGTTCTCAGAAAGACCGTATCCGGAACGTAGTGATCAATGTTCGTGATACTTCCTCCAGGAAATATCTAGAGGGATACACAGGCTACTATGCAGGTACCCAGCCGGTTGCCCTACTTTTTCGTAAACTTCCAGCGCCGATGACCACGAGCGTCGTAATCGGCCGAAGGACCGACATGCATCCCCCACCAGCATTGCTCGCAGTACACGTCGTCATCGCAGCCTTCGCATCGACAGGTCGCGTCCTCCAGGCACAATATGCACCAGTTCTTGACGTCATCGTCGGTGTAGCCCGTCTTGGTAGTTAGCCTCGTCGTCTTTTCGATGTCCCCGGGCTTGTAACTCGGGACGGACGGAAGGCCTAGCTCGTCGGTCGCCGCCGCACCGCGCTCGCCCCTGAGCTTGGCGAGCCTGCTGCTAAAGTCGGCTTCGAAATCGGCTGACCCTCGCCTTCGGCCCTTCTCGGCGCCCTTTTCCTCGAAAACTGGCGGGAGCGTTGAGGGCGGGGTTGGGAGAGAGAAGTCTTCGTCTTCGCCTTCTCCCGCCCCCGGCTTGCTGCCGCCTTCAGGATCTCCGGAAGCTTCAGGGCCTGAGCTCGGCTTGGTGTCTGCTGAAGCCGCCGGCAGCCGGGTGGCTTCCAGGCTCAGCTCGTCCAGAGCCCTGAGGAGCGCCTCGTCCGCCTCGCGGCGCATCTCTTCCCCGTCAGAGTCATCATCGTTCTTGTCATCCCCGTCCTCCTCGTCATCCAGGATCTCCGTCGCCGCCGCCCCCAGCCCGGCCCTGTCCAGCCTTTTCGAGACCTGCTTCTCGAATTTCGCAAACAGTGTCGCGGTGCGCTGCGCCTCGGTCAGCTGCGCGTCGAAGTTGGGTCGCTCTGATGCGCCCTGTGGCTCTTTTTCTGTTTGCTCCGCGGCGCCCGCTGCTTCTTCTTCGGGTAGACCGAGGTCCTCGAGACCCTCTAGCAGGTCATCCAGGTCCTTGGCGTCAGAAGCGAACAGAGGGTCGTCGTCGTCCCCCTCCACTTCCGGCGGTGAGAAAGTTGAAAATGGGCCGCTAGCCGTCACACCCGTCCTGTGCGGTGTGCTGACTTTGGAGGGCGGCTGCGCCACCGCCGCTGCTGGGACGGGAGCCTGGGTGGAATCATCAGCGGCGGGCGGAGTGGTGGTGGAGACGCCCGCAGCGGTTGATGGAGATGCGGAGGACCCCGCAGGCGGCGATGCGTCCTGGGACTTCTCCCTCAGGGATCGGAGTCTGGCCGATAGAGCATCATCCCTTGCCTGTTTGGCGGAGGGAGCGAATGATGAAATTGGGATCCCTAGCGAGCTTCACGTCCGGACTGCTTAGCGGAGGGAAATCTCTGGATCGAATGGAGAGGAGTGGCGGAGGCATCACTGGGTACTTTTTGGATGTATCTAGGTCCAAGTTGAGATTGGTCCCCTTTAGCGCGTTGAGGCGGTCCAGCAGGCTCTGGTCTTTGTCACGGTTGCTATTGCTTGCCATGCTGAGCGAACAACAGCAGTTGAACCAAGGGTGATCCGGCCCGAATGCCTCCGGGATACCGGAACAACGGCTGAAACAGGCACGAGGGATGATAGAGGGATCAGCTAAGCGATACGCAGCAGCAGATTTGCGACTGTCTCAAGGAAGAGCCTGAGATAGGGAGCCTATAGGAGAAGCGAACGCTCATGACATTGCCCGCCTCGGCTCCCAGTGACCGAGGCTGAAACTAGGTTGCACTAATGTTTGTCTTGATGCCGGACCGAGCGGGAGTCAATATCACGGAGGTTGGCTGGTTGGTTGGTTAGCAGCGCCGATGCTCGATAGCGGGGTCATGTGCTTTGGGTCCACCGGCATGGGTGCTGACAATCGGCCAGGCCTTCGGCCGAGTGGGCCAGCCGACGGTTTTGAAGACGATCGGTGCTTGATGCTTGCAAACATGGACATATTCAACGCCTGATCGTCAAAGGTGACTGTCCAAGCCACGTTTGAGGGTTTGGGCCGTCCGCAGGCCAGATCCCATCATGAGATCAGGCACATGATCGTGGCTGACTGCCCGTGTGGAATCCATGATATTGTGGCTTTTCATGTCCGGACTTCTGGAATTTCGGCTGCGCCAGCCGTCATCATCGGAAAACTGAACAAGTCAGACCGACGCATCCATGTCAGAACGGAAGAATTCCATCCAGGTGTGATTCGCTCGCAAACCACCATCGGATTTAAGCTTCTTTGGCTTTGGCAAAATGTGGCGGGGTGCATGCGGTGGATGGAATGGGGCCATCCCAAATCGCCACTGGTTCGTTTCGCCTGTGATCGCCAATGGAATCCGTCATGGCCTAATCAAGCCATCATTGCCGTTCATTCATCACCACAGAGGGCGGCGTCCATTTTGTGCCATCGCATTCCTCACTGACATCAGCGACTTGCCAATCTGCGCTCTGGTGCAAAACATGTCTGCGGGCCACGTCCGGTTGGTTGGTTGTGCAAAGGAATGACGCCAAGGGATGTCGACCCCTGCCGAGAGTGGAAATCCGGAGGGCTCCATGGGCGTGCTCGTCTCCTCCCTCATCATAGCCAGTTCCACAGCGCTCGGCTTTTTCAAATAGGCGTGCCGGTTGCGGTGTTTTGCCAAGAGCACTGCCCCCAGGCCGCCGCCACCCTGCCAGAAATCAGCCCAACCACGGAGGAACACAGGACCGAAAGGACCAAGTTCACCTCGCGTGGCGTGCTGTGTGTGGTCGTCTTTTCGCAATAAAGGACGAGTTTAAAAGCCTCGCCGTCCCAGTATACCTGTGCTAGGATACTCCTCTTGACAGCCGAAACCCCTGCTCCATCGCGTGAACGAATTGTCTCGCTCAGGGTCCTCCCCGCAAATTACCTAGCCAACATCACCCTCACCTGGTCATCGTGACGCCCACCCGCCAAGTGCGTGCGAAATCAAACCGATACAGTTCAGCGTCTGCGCTGCTCCATTCTACGCAGCGATGAAGGCGTCGAACTTTCTCGTCCTGTTCTCCCTCCTGTCGGGCTCGGCCGTGAGCGCCGCCGCGGTGCCCGAGGACTCTCAGGCGCAACACGTCCGGTACTCGAAGGCGCCGTCTGTATTCGAGCGCGGTCCGGACACGACCAAGGATCTATGGAAGCGCAAAGGCGGCGGTAGGAGCGGCGGCGGCGGCGGAAGTGGTAGTGGCAGCTCTAGCGGAGGGTAAGTTTCCAGAAACTCCATTGTCGTGATCTCATTTTCTCTCCCTTGTTTTTTACCCCATGCCATGGGAAGAAGAGAATGATCCCCCCGTCTATTCACTCTATCAAATGCCCGCTTGTCATTCCGCATAGTTGTTTCCCTATCTTTTGGTGGTGTGGTATACTCAGCTCGGATTCTTGTTTGCGTCATAGGACTGGGTCGAGAGGTTCTTCAGGAGGCTCTTCAGGTTCCTCAGGTTCTTCGGGTTCTTCAGGATCATCTGGCTCGAGCGGTTCTTCGGGTTTAAGGTCTCCGTATGTTCTCCTGGGCTTTGGGTCCTCTCAGTTCACCGCCCCTCTTGGTGATATTTTTCCAATTTGGGGAACTAGGACATCCACTAACACGGTATGAACCGCCTCCTCAGCTCGCGAACCTCGCCCTCGTCGAACACTGGCGGCAGCACGAGGATGGGCAGCGGTCCGCGGCCGCCTTACAGTGCCGGCACCTACTCGGGTGGAGCCAAGGTCCCCCAGCAGGCCGGCAAATCATTCCCCGCCACGCGCATCGCTCCCTTCCTCCTCGTCGGCGCCGCCGGCGCCTTGGCCTTCTGGCCCGGCGTGTGGCTCTACGGTGCTTACATGTACCCGTACCACAACCACTGGACCTACCGCAACCGCACGAGCAACAGAAACGAGACGACGCCGGTGCTCTGCGGCTGTGCGCGGTTCGAACTGTGCGCCTGCGAGGAAAACAACAACCGGACCTTCATCGACAGCACCGTCGGCACCGGCTCTGCCGACGACCTGAGGCAGAGGAACGTCGCCGTCGCCGACGTCAACGGCACCAGGACCATTCTGATCAACGGCACCCTCCCCAACGGCACGACCGCCGCAGGTGGCGAGGACGATGATGATGATGATTCCGGCGCTGTCAGGATGCTGCACACCCTCGGATACTGGCCGGTTGTGGTTACCGTCATGGCTACCGTGCTTGCGATCTAATGGCCCGGTTCTCTCCTGACCACTGCCCTGGATCGCGGGTGAAGAGTTTGATGTCTGCCGAATGATATCACAACTCACCGGCATGGAAGGCAAAGCGGCGGCTGTTGCGGCGAGTCGTTGTACACCTAAGCATGATACCCATGATTTTTATTGCGATATGTTATGTTAGGCCCCAACTGTTTTTTTAGTACTCCAGCCCAGTTATTTGGCTTTACCTCTAAATATAGTCCATAATTTTACTCCCTCTTCAGCATGATATCTTGTCTTACAAGACGATATCAGGTATTCCTCGTAAGGACATGCTGTTCACAACGGAAAGATATCGTCCGCTTTCGCACAGCGGATGTATTCAGCAGAGAAACATGAAAGTTGTCGCGCCAACATCCTGCATGCCATCATCAGAGCCACCGTCGTCTCATCATGATTTACATCAAATCCAGAAGAATTATCTCCACATATGCGCGAAAGACCTCAGTCTGGACGCCAACCCTCGCCGTCAGCTCCCTCCCCGGCACCTGCCGAATCTTCCCTACGTAGCCTCCCCGTCCAACTGGGCGGCGGCTGCCGATTTAGCACGACGACCTCGCCGAACTCGAGGCCCCCCTTAACAACCACGATGCCGCCCCCCGACGCGAACACGAAGTCGGGCGACTGCTCCGGCTGCGCCGCCGACGGCACCATGGCGCACTGCACCTCATCATCGGCGCGCCACTCACCCAGGGCGAAGAAGTGGCGCCGCGCGACGACATCAGACAAGCCGCCACCTTCCGACTCCGACGAACGCAAAGCCTGGTGGCTGGGAGGGGCCGTGCTCAGGGGTGGCTGCAAGGTTGTCGCCGACGGGATCCGTCTCGAGCACAACGTCGCCATCGTCCTCATCGCCTGTCCCGCTTCCGCAGGCGTGGCGGGCGGGGCAGCAGCCGCCCGCTCCATGGCTGCGAGCGCAGGGAGCTCGACGCTGTATACCCAGAGATTGATGTCCAGGAATACCATTGTTGAGTTGCCGACGAAGCCGAGAATCTTCAGAATCATCGGCGCCAAGGCAGACAGTATGGGTTCGTCCAGTGCCACGAACGGCTCATTGCGGGATGGGTCCAGCGCAGCGGCTGGCCACATGCTTATGTTAAGAGTGCCGGATCTGGACGAACGCCAGTGCTCCATCACCACACCAGCTGGCCCTGCATGGCGCCAGACTATAGGATATCCCCATGGAGCGGCGCGCGTTTCCCAAAAACGACCGCTCTGCACCAGCCAGTTTCGCACGACCTCGGACTCTGTTGTGATGTTGTCTCCTGTTATACGAATACCCTGCCTGTCTCCGATGGAGCTCAGCTCAGAAAAATCATCCCAGGCCAAGACGTGAGCAACGTCTCCCACTACTAGTATAAACCAGGCCGTGTGGGTGGGATGCTGTAAGGCGTGGAGGGATGTGTGGCGTCTGTTGGGGTCCGAGGGCGTGGGTCTCCTTGATATCACACGCCCAGAGGGCAACTCCCATAGTTCGTCAAACTGGTGGCCTCCCACGTAGAGACGGTCAGCGGTAGTGTTCGCAAGGAACCGACGAACAGCGCCACCGAAGTTCTGCCGCAAGACAACTTTGGCTGTAGAGCCTCGTTGTTGTTGTTTTTGTTGGTCCGGGACTCGAGGGGGCAGGGAGCCAGGGCCGTGACGATAATCCACGCCGGACATGTCGGTAACGAGCACATCCCCGCTAATGTCAGCAGACGCGAGAACCGGCGCGCTCTCCCCACGGCAGAGAGCAAGGGCCAACACCTCCTTGTGGTGTTTGCATATGACGCTGACCTCGGAAGCGTCGTGTAGGGAGAGCAAGACGACCTTCCCGCTATGCTTGCCCGCCACCACAAATGCATCAGAGAAGGCGGCAAAGGGGGTGGCGATCCTGTCAAAGTTGCCTTCACCCTGGACGACGTGGGACGAAACCGAGATCTTGGGTGGGAGGGGCGGCGCATTGCTTGTGCTCCCCAGCTCGTTGTCATTCCTGACGAGGGCCGCCGGAGCCCATAATCGACAGAGCGAACCGTGAATGTCAAGAAAGCGGAGGCCGTCGAAGCTGAAGGCGGCCCCAAGCGCCAATCCGCATAGGTGATCTGACGAGTATATCAGGGTCAGGCTGATATTTCCATCCTCATCCTGGTCAAAGTCAAACACCCGGATTCGCCCATCATGGCCCGCGGTGAGGAGGCTGCGGCCGTTAGGCGAGCAGGCGATTTTGGAAGCGGGAGGGCCGCGCCTGGATGACTCCAGCTTCAATGAAGTGTAGTTGAGGAGATACAAAGTTCCGGGCGCACACGATACGACCAGGACCGGGACCGCCGGGTTTTGGTTGAATGCGAGACCCTGGATCACGTCGTCTCCAATATCCCATCGCCCAAGTACGTCTGATTCCAAGGCATCCCATATAAGTAGCATGGATGGGCAGCTATACCTTAGGCCTAGGAGAACTCTGTCCTTGGTTACCAATAGAGTAGCATGAGTTGGAGGATGCTGGGGAACTTTTTGTACGATGCCGCTGTCCACGGTACGTCCAAGCCAGGACATCGACGCAATCTCGCCAGTCTCCAAATCCCTGGGTATTCCATACCGTGTCAGTTACAGTATCGCCTATGCCACTTGATAGGTACACCATGTTCAGAAACATCGGGCCAGAGCCAGGGAAGGTGAAACCAACCATTTGGAAATCTCGAATGAGCTCGTAACAAGCAAAAGCTCCTCGTGGCTCAGGAATGCAAAAGTGAGGATCGGCGAAGACAGGTCAATGGAATTCGCCAGATCTCCTGTTCGTGTATCCCAGACGACCATACGGGCCCTCCCGGAGCATGCTAGCTGTTGATCCCCGGGGCCAAACTCGAGCCTGCCCGGTACTTCCGGGTGCACTAGCACCCTAAGTTTCTGGGCGGAGGTGCATTCGAATAGCGATATCTCGCCGGCATAACAGCCGATGGCGAAGAAGCGAGACCCGTGCGCGACGGATAAGGGATAGCCCCCTGGGAATTCGAACTGGGCCAGGCAATCGTCCCACGTCCCTGGCGAAATGCCTTTTACAGACAGTGGGCGTAGCTTGGCATCTCTCGAGAATGACTTGGCGATGATTGTTTCTGGGGGGCAAAGAGGAGGGACCAGGTGGTATATAGCGGAGGGACAGAGACGAAGTTGCGGTCCGAACTTGGCCGGGACGCGGATGAGGTCGGTGACCCAGCTATCGATCAGGTGGGTAGTTGTATCCGTTCGTGGGACGTGTTTCATCCGATGCCCCAGATAGTCGCGCATGCTCATGGCTGTCTTGCAGAGCACACCTATCTTGTCGTTCTTCGCCAGGTGCTCGATCCAGGAGAGGATATTTCTACTTTGGAGGAAGGCGCAAAGTTTATCCGCCAGGTCGCCATCCTGACCTGTTGTCTGGAGAAGGTGATCCGCGAGGTGAGAGGATCCGTAATCAAGAAGAGCAAGGTCGGGTGGCGTTGTCACCATTGCTGGTGGCTTCCTGAATGCTTTGGTCTTGAAGGCCGTCTGGGTGGGCCTATCTTGAGGAAGCTTCAAGGCGGGGCCCACAAGGTATTCGAGGATGATCGACGCCAAGTGACTGTGCCCCGAGGCCGTGGGAACTACCCAGTCCTGGCGGAGCTCTCCAGAAGTCAGGAACTGCCTCGCCGTCTCGTGGATCACTTGAACCCTGTCCGATCTATCAACGTAAACCAGCTGCCCGCACAAGTTGGGGATGGCTTTGGCACCCTGCTGCAACGTCTTGTTGACGTCTAGTCGCACCGCGGCGCGGATTTCATCGACGGTGAGTGGGCGGCAGGCAAGTAAGACCCAAGAAAGGATCACCTTGGCCAGCTGAGTATTGCCCGCATGAGATTCGATGCGCTGCAAGATCCTGCAGTACATTTCTTGGAGACCGACGGGCACCTCCTCGAGAGCTGCTTCCATCGCCTCCTTAGTCCAACAACTCTCAAACTCTTGAAGGACCAGCTTCACCCAAAGGAAGGAGCCTGAGGACTTTGCGAGAATCTTCTCGCACATGGCGTCACACGCCTCGTCGTCGTCTAACCGGCCAATTTCCTTCAACTGGGTTTCAAGGAATCGTCTTATGTCCTCGACAGTGTCGTCGTCAGTGAGCGTGTGGACGACAACCCGCTGGCCCAGCGGCACTAGACCCCGTTCGATTTTCTCCAAATTGCGGCTGGCGATAAAAACGCGCAGTCCTGGGGGAAGCGATGAGAAGACTCGGCCTTTAAAGAGAGCGTCGAAGTTGTCGCACTCGTCGAGTCCATCTATGACCCAAATGTGCTGGTGTAAGATGCGCAGTTTTAGAATGCAGCCGGAGAACACCTTTCTCCAGAGACTCAAGTGATCTGTTTTACCCCATCCCATATCGTCGGCCTCGAGCCTAAGCAGCCCTTGTCGTACCGAATCGGACTGCTCGGCCATCTGCAGAGCCAGTGACCTGAAGCAGTCACTGAGAGATGACTTCCCGGCAACCCCAGACTTGAAAAAGAAGTAGCTACAAGCGATCTCGGGGCGCCGTACATGGTTGATCACATGGCTGGATAGAACCGACTTCCCGGCCCCAGGCTTGCCATTGACCCAGAGGATGTCGGAGGTGTTGCCAGATTCCCATTGCGTGAAGGAATGGCCTCCCGTGAACCATTCGCAGGATCCAGGCTCCCTGAGAAGCTGGAGCGTCACCAAATCGCCCTCGACGTCTGGGCCTACCCCAAGAAGCGACTTGAGATGTGAAATTTCTTCAGCCGACGTACGACCAGGTCTTTCGGGGGACAGGGTCTGACTGTCTAGACTAGGCACCACCTCGGTACCCTGGGGCGCGGCTTGCGCCATGTCAATCGAGGTGACGAGGGCGTTTCTCAAAATCCTGTAATTGGGATCAGATGGCGTGTCGAATTTGCAAATTTGGCGGTGGTCGGCATCCATCCCTATGATTTGCTCTCCAGGGTACCCGAGCGTTGCCGATTCTTTCTCAACGACCATAACGTTCTTCATGGGAAGCGTCTCGTAGAATGAGCAGAGACGGAGGTCGGGCGCGAGGTGCCGGAAGTCCTCGTTCATCTCGGATAGAGCGTTAGAGTTTGGTGTCAGATCCGCAACAAAGGGCTTCCCCCATGCTACGGTCATGATGTTCTTCAACGCCACAGCGAGATTCGAGCCCCTGTGGGGAGTTCCGAGAAAGAATATAGAGTAGACGCGCCGGCCCCAATCCTGCGAGGTGGGATCCTGCCGAGCCAGGATATAGGCCTTCTTGCAGACACAGCCGCCTAGACTGTGCCCGATGAGTATGATCCGAGTGGCGCCGCGCCGGATATCGGGATGGTCCCTTAGGGCGCCAACCAGATTCTGCGCAAATGCCTGGATGCTCCAGATGCTCCCCTGCATCCGCGCCCAGTCGACCTTGTAGCCGAATGTGTGTATGCGGGCATTCTGGAAGTCAGGGTCCCGAGGAAGCCATTCTCCTGGCCAAAAATGGCTCGGCTGCGGCGAAAACGACCACGTTTTCCGGCTTCCTCCGCCCAGGCCATGGACAAAGACAATATCGACCGTCGGCGGCGTCGGAGGCGATGGAATCGAGACGGTGGTCAACCCAAGCGGTCCTTTTTGGTCTTGGGCGACAGGAGCGACTGGATTGTCGGCGTCGGTGTCGGGCTGGCTCCGGGAAGAAGAGCCTCCACCGGCCGGACGAGACAGGAGACCCGCGAAACCCCTCTTTCGTGCCTGTACAGGGGATGGACCGGCTGCTTAGCGCTCTGGGCTCACGTATGACGAACACTCTCCATTAGTAGGTACCTACCTCTTCTGCCATCAGAAGGACTCCGTTTGCGCACTATTTCGCAGAGCTTATGATGGGGTTTATTCAGGAACACCACCGACTCTCCGGGCGCGGTGTCAAGCTGAGGAGAGAAGAAGACTAGAATATTGCCCTCTGGCCAAGCTATGCAGCCTGACCGACCCCCCATCACGGCCCATCAATCTGCCTTACCACGGCTGCCTTAACCCCAGGCGCTGAGGTGGGCGATCTAATTTTAGTCCGACGCAAGCCGATTTGACAAGCAACGTCTGCCTGCATACGCCACTTGCTGCCCGACGTTTTCTTCACCAAAGCCACGTGGATATCCAGACGCTCTTCGACGATTCGCTCCGGTAGGCTGAAGCATTGCTATCGTCCATGTGAGGCCTCATAGACATAGCCCTTTGGGTATTTCGCGATAAGCACACGCATGTCCTCTTTGACTCTGTTGCAGTCAGGCGGTCAATCAGCCACTCATTTCTGACGGTCTGGAAAGCAGAGATTGGGTCTCTTACAGGTTGAGGAACGTATCGTCCTTCCAGAACAGGATGGACGCATGAATGTTGAACCTCCTGCACAGCACGATACAAGCGTCAGCGTGTAAGTACAGGTACGTACACCACAACCATTCCCGCCACGGAAATCCCACGCATAAAGGCACCCATACAAACCATAGAGTCTATTGCGGTCGTCGTGGTCCTGCCTCAGCTCCGACTTGGGCATGTGGGCATGGTATTCGCTAACGTACGATTGGAAATCGTTACGGGATGGCCTCCAATGTCCAAGCTCGTCTGGCCTTGAGATGATTAGCACACCTCGGAAGATGAAGGGCAGTACAGCAGGTAGCTTGCATTCGCTGTGAGCCCAGAAGCTCCAAGGGTCATAAATGACGCTCTCTCCAGTCGCCTTGTCGACACCAACGTTGCCACACCAAGATCGCCGTGGACCAAGGATGGAATAACCTTGCGGCCGCCGGTCTCCAAGGGCCGCAGGAGCCGTGGTATAGCCTTGTCGAAAAGCGCGAGAATAAGCTCGTTAAGCTCCGGATCCGGGCTGGCTCGTTCCTCGCGCACGTTCAGGATATGCCTCAGCCCACGCGCAAAAAAGACCTCCCAGCTGCCGCGCCACGCGTTGCCCTAAGGGATGTTCCCGTTGTATGTCACGCAATGGAAGCCAAACTCCCCTTCGGGAGAAGCATGGCTCTTATGCAGGAGAGCCATCTTTTCACAGAACGACTCCATCGGCGGGAGGACGTTCGGCTCGAAGTCGTAGTACTCGTACACGTAGAAGTGAGCATTGTCGTCGTCTTGGAAGGTGCCCCATGCGATGGGTTTGGGCCAGAGACCTGGGCTAATGGCATGGATGGCGGCGTGGTGGCCAAATGAAACGTGCAGTAGGGAGAGATCATGGTAAGAAACCAGTCCGAATGGCTACCCCTTGCGCTGGCGTGACGGATCACTCAGATTCTAATCTGTGACCTTGACGAAGCAGCTCTCCTGCTTCCCGTCAGTCTGCTCCACGATAATGCAGCGAGCGGCCGCCCACGCCGAGTCGGCCACCTTTGTCACACCCAGAACCCTTCTCACGGATGGAAGTGCTGCCCATTTGGAGTATCTTGTCTCTCGCCAGTCCAGGATTAACCCATTTACGCCCACAGGGGTTTAATTCTGGAGACCAACCTCATAATGGCGGGATCAACCTCATGTTCCCAATTGAGCGTGAAGCAAGAATCCGTTGGTGGCACAGAGGCGCTCATTTCGGCGGCTTACTGACGAAGCTCCTCTGCCAGTCGTCAGTCGTACAAAATTGGTCTCGCTGACGCCCATGAGGGAACGGCTAGATGAGCAAGGGATGGGGCTAAACATCGCTTTGCTGATGCCCTCGGTGTAACCAGGCCCTGCACGTCAGGCACCGTCAGCCAACACTCCATGCATAACTCACACGAGATCCTCGCACCGGGCAAGCTATAAGTCACCCGCAGGGGACTTATGTTTATGGTCACCTCGCCAACAAATCAGGCATCGATACCACTGGGAGCATTCTGTACAGGACTAACACTGTGCAGGCCGGGTTTTCCCGCGCACCAGCTTCTGGCTTTACCCCTCACACCACACCAAACTGTGCCTGAACTTCATACCGAAGAAGAGTTCACCTCTCCAGCCTAACGAGATCCCTCGCAGCCTTCGGCAGGCTATAAAATGCCTCTCCCCAAGTATTTCACGCTCGGCAACGGCCACAAAGTCCCGGCAGTCGGGTTTGGGACCTTCCAAGGCGACGCAGGAATTTCCCAGGTCAAGAATGCCGTCAAACGAGCCCGGAACTGGGATACAGGCAGACGGCGCCCATGCCTACGGCAACGAGAAGGGGATTGGCGAGGCCATCAAGGAGGGCGGAATCCCAAGAGAAGAGATCTCCGTCACGTCAAAACTGTAGGTGCAAATGGCGATCGCTCCTCTTGTCTCTTTTTCACGACGTATAGCATTGCTCTCATTGGCGACAAATTGCTAAACAGCCCGCCCGCTCTTGCTTAGAGCCTAGACCTGGCACGGGCCGACCGATGTAGAGAAAGCCCTGGACGTGTCTCTCAAGGACCTACAGTTCGACTATGTTATGCGAACCCGAGCATAAGCCCAGTATGTTGCCCTGCTAATTCGGGCCGAAATTCAGTTGATCTCTACTTGATGGATTGTGCGTAAAGCTCAATCCCTTCGCTCATCTCCAAACATGAAAACCCTTAAGACAAAGCCAACATTCGACCCAGTTCCATACGCCTATAAAGCAGGAGAGAACAACGCCACCATCAGACATCCTAGTGGTAACGGCAAGGTATGGTTGCCGATCTCTGCGGATGGCCGCAGTCCTCGATACATCTAGGGCCAATTCCATCTGACTGATAGCCGCCCTCAAAAATAGCCCGTCATAGACTACGATCTTTCTCGCAGACACCCAGAGACCTGGCAAGCGATGGAGCGTCTGGTCGATTCGGGGAAGGTTCGTTTCATTGGTAGGCACCTAGAACGTTGACGCCTAGTGGAGGCACACGCTATAAATAGACATCACGGTGCTAACCTAGTCGATATATAAAGGGATTTCCAACCTCAACATCCTGAAGACGAAACGGATTCCTGAGGTGGCTCGAATCCGTCCTGCGGTGAATCAAGTCGAAATCCACCCGTGAGTCTCCCGGTTCCACAGAGCTTTAAGCTTCCTCTCGTCCTCGCTCCTCTCCCATGGTCATCTTTCACTAAATTCGCCTTTGCCAGATACTTTCCCCAGCACGATATCTTCGACTTCTCGTCAAAGGAAGGGATACTACTCATGGCCCATCAGCCTCTCGGTGGCAGGCCGGTGGCCGTGGTGCGCGGCAACCCGGATGTCCCGCCCCCGACGGAGGATCAAAAGGTTAGCTATAGCTGAGTAGCCTCGACCAACAGGCCCAGAAAATCTCTCTTAATTTTATTTCTTGCCAACCCGGTGGGTGTTGGTAGGTATCCCCAACCAACAAAATTCCGATTATTAGATTATCGATGCAGCGGCGGGCTGCGGGCTCAGCCTGGCACAGGTCAGTTGCTTTCTGCTTTATTTGTCTGCCCATCAACCACAAATACCACCGAAACAACTGACAAGCCGCTCGACTCTGTTGATTCAGCTCTGCCTCTTGTCGGCGGTTCAGAGGGGAATCCCTGTGGTTCCCAAGTCCGTCCAGGAGACGCACATGGAGAGCAACCTGGGAGTGAAGCAACTCCCTGAGGATGTCTTCAACATGGTCCACAAACTGGCTTCGGAGCGACAGGGACCTGCCCGCTTCCTAGATCCGAGCAAGCACTTCGGATTTGATATCTTCGACGAGAAGCACGACCAGCCGGAGGCCGACGGCGCTCCATGGGATTAAGGCTTTGACAGCGGGGCAGCAGTTGCTACCCGATAGATCAAGTGTCTGCCGCCGGCTGGAAATGAACGAGCCACAGTGGCAGTGCGAGGGCACACATATAATTTCTATCTGCTGGCTTCATGTCGCTCCAGCGTCCTAAAATTGACGCCATCACCGTTCTTTCATGCTTTGGCCGCCGCCGCCCTCTCGGCACGGCGTTGCTCAACCCAGACTCCAAGTTCCCTCCATATGCGCTCCTTCTCCACGAGTGGGAGGGTGGCCGCGAGGCCGCTGGTGCTGGTGGCCACAAACATCCTCGCGCCGGCCCAGTCGGCCGCTCCCTCAACTTCCTCCTCCGTCCCCTCGTCCACCAGATCCGACGAGACAAAGCCAGGGTCGTCGGCATTAGCCGCCGCCAGCGCCTTGGCCACGCCGGCGGCGGTGCCCATGTTCTCGCGCTCGTGCTGCCAGCCGTAGCTGAACTCGTTCTTGCGGATGGGGCGGCCGTGCCGGACGCGCCAGATCGACTCCCAGATGCCCTTGCCGACGATGCAGACGGCCTCGGGCCGCCAGCGGCGGGCCTTGGCCTCGAGCACAGCGACGCCGGCGTCGAGCTCGCGGAGGGCCAGCTCGGCGCCGTTGCGGCTGGGGCGTGCGACGATGTTGGTCAGGCCCAGCTGGAAGAGGCGCGGCATGTCGAGGTGCTCGCGTGCGGCGCACAGGCGCGTCGTCATGCCCGACGTGTGCATCAGGCGCCAGAACAGATTGGTCGGGTGGGCGTAGGCATGGCCCGTCCTCGCCGTCTGCACGCCCGGGTTAAGCCCGACGAACATGACCAGCAGGCCCGGCGCCAGCGCGTCCTGGACCCCCGAGAGGTGTGCGTAGGTCGACGGCGGTGCGTAGCCGCTGCCGTTCTTCTTGCCGCCGTCGGAGGAGGCTGCCGTGCGCGTCTTCTGCCGCTTTGACATGATGGCCAGGTCACGGGCCGCCCCTTTTAGAAATATGGGCGCCAGCTGCTTGTTGTCTTTGCTCTCGCTATCATCCCCTGCTGCGTCGTCCACCCTCCCGCGCTTCCGCCCGCTAGGACCTGCGGCGGAAGGGCTACCAGGTGGGGCCGAGGCCGCTGTCGGCTCATGGCCATCGGCGCTGGCTGCTGTCCGTGTCCCGTTCGAGACCGGAGGCGCCCGCAGTCGCGCGCTTCGGCGGGTGGGCTGTTTGCCGTCCCTGTACTCAAAATCATCGAGCTTCAGGCGGCCTTTGAAGCTCGGACTGCGGCCGGGCGATGTGGGGAGGGGCTCTTGCTCCGGTTCTGCAGCCATCCTTTTGGGTCGAGATCGGCTCGGCGTGCTAAGGGAATGCTCAAACGGACTCGACGATAGGATGTACCAAGAACCTTTTCGTTGGCGCAGGAAAATCTTTCGAATTTTATACCAGACCGAACGGCTTCCTCGGCTGCAATTTATTCCAGTTCCCTTGCCACTCCAGCCGTCGGAGATACTTTCTTTAGACCCTGTTCAGTGTCTAAGCCGGCCTGCCAAGATTGATTGGCGCCCAGGCAGCGCTAGGCACCAACGCCACTCCGGGCATTTCGAAGCCCACGCGTCGGGTCTATCTTTCAATGAGATGAACACGCGACATGATCGGAGGAAAACAGAGACGTCACGCGTTCATTGACTTCTTCTCGCTTCAGACGATGATTCCTGGTCTACGACGTTCGGACGCGCTTATCCCTCTGTTTCGCATCGGCGTCGGGTCTTCGCTTTTCAATTCTTGCTCGGTGCGAGGAATTCATTCTCGTATTTACGCCCTCCTGCCCAATCCTGCTGCAAGAACCCGCCACGCCGGCGAACCCAATCCAATAGGGGGTGGCGCTGCGGGACCCACTGCCGACGTCAGTGGGGCTGCCCTGAGCTCCAATGCAGCTTGAGCTGAGCTGCCCCTCCACCACACATGCGGGCTGCGGTGTCCAGTCCTAGAACTGCCTGATGTGTTCGTTCGTCAGCTTGATCTCGGCCACAAGCCAAACAGCGCTGCTAGCAGGGGGCAGACCTCCGTGATACTTCTTAAAGAGGAGGTAAGTCTCGAGCAGTTGCTCCCGATCCTTTCCATTTAGACTCTCTTCCCCGCCCCTCAACGCTCCTCTTCTACCGAAAGCTCGACGCCCTGCTGACCTCGCTCAACAATAAGTAAACGCGCTCCCACGAAGCTAGGATAATCGCCACAATGGACTCCGTCAAGCAGTCGCTCGGTCTGGGTGGCAGCGCCAAAGCTACCCCACCATCCGACGAGGCGCTGGGCCAGCTGCGCGAGAAGTACACCAAGGCTGGCCAAGACCAGGTCTTCACTTTCTACGACTCCCTCAGCGCCGACGAGAAGGCCGCCCTCTTCCAGCAGCTCTCCCATATCGATCCGGACCACATCAACAAGATCACCGACCGCGCCCTCAACCCGCCCCAGACCGACGATGCCGGCAAGGCACCCGTCCTCGAGCCCTTGCCCGAGTCCGCCACGGCAAGCATCCTCGAATCTGCCGCGGCCGATGTCGACACCTGGTACGCTTCGGGCTTGGATCTGATCGCCCAAAACAAGGTTGCGGTCGTTCTCATGGCTGGCGGCCAGGGCACCCGTCTGGGCAGCTCGGCTCCCAAGGGCTGCTACGACATTGGTCTGCCCTCGACCAAGTCCCTCTTCCAGATCCAGGCGGAGCGCATCCGCAAGGTCCAAGAGCTAGCGGCCAGCAAGGCCGGCAGCAGCAAGGTGGTGGTACCGTGGTACGTCATGACGTCGGGCCCGACCCGCAAGCCGACCGAGGACTTCTTCGAGCAGAACAAGCACTTTGGGCTGAACAAGGCCAACGTCATGTTCTTCGAGCAGGGTGTTCTGCCCTGCATCTCAAACGACGGCAAGATCATCCTCGAGGACAAGGGCCGCGTCGCCGTGGCCCCCGACGGCAACGGCGGCATTTACCAGGCCCTCGTCGTGTCGGGTGTGCTCGACGACATGCGCAAGCGGGGCGTGGCGCACATTCACGCCTACTGCGTCGACAACTGCCTGGTCAAGGTGGCGGACCCCGTCTTCGTCGGGTTCGCGGCGTCCAAGAACGTCGACATCGCGACCAAGGTGGTGCGCAAACGCAACGCGACCGAGTCGGTCGGCCTGATCCTGCTCAAGAACGGCAAGCCCGACGTGGTCGAGTACAGCGAGATCGACAAGGAGACGGCCGAGGCGACCGACGCCAAGCTGGGCGCGGGCGTCCTCAAGTTCCGCGCCGCCAACATTGTCAACCACTACTACAGCTTCCGGTTCCTCGAGTCGATCCCGCTGTGGGCCAGCAAGCTGCCGCACCACGTGGCGCGCAAGAAGATCCCGCACGTGGACCTTGCCAGCGGCGAGGCCGTCAAGCCGGCCAAGCCCAACGGCATCAAGCTCGAGCAGTTCGTCTTTGACGTGTTCCCCATGTTGGAGCTGGCGAAGTTTGCCTGCATGGAGGTCCGCCGCGAGGACGAGTTCTCGCCCCTCAAGAACGCCCGCGGCACGGGCGAGGACGACCCGGACACGAGCAAGCGCGACATCATGCATCAAGGCAAGAAGTGGATCCAGGCCGCCGGCGCCACCGTGACCAGCGAGGATCCCGATGCCGGCATTGAGGTCTCGCCCCTCATCAGCTACGTAAGTCGGACATGCCCATCGCTCCATGACCATTTATACTAACTAGCTCCGCGATCAAACAGGGTGGCGAGGGTCTCGAAGCTCTCAAAGGCAAGTCCATCACGGCGCCAGCTCTGCTGAATATTGAGGCCCTGTAATTCGGCCCCAAGGTTCCTATGAGCTATTTGAATCACGACCGCCAAAAATAGGTGCCGGTGCTGGTCCGCTGGAAGGACCAGTGTGTTCGCGAAAATGGCCCAGAGAGCGGGCACCTTCATATGAGATGATGAAAATTTATAGCGTACGGTTTTAAGATGTGATTAGACTGGCCACAACCGACATGTTGGGAAAACAAATATCAGGCACGATGATGACCCATGACACATATGCACCAGAAACGGCCACACCTCGCAAAGCAGGCAGGCAAAGCAGCCTCAAATCCCTTTATCGTGACTACCTAGATTCTATGAGCAATGCGTACCTTCGATTGCACCATCGATCTGTGCGTAGGACGCAGATATAACCAGAAACGCCAGAAACTCCATGAAGCAATCGGACTCGATCCAAAGGACCCAACTAGCCCAAATCAACAAAAGATGAGAAGTTGAACGGGGTCTCACTATTCCCCACCAGCTCTTCTCTAGCCCCTCGGCAGATCAGATCCTCTGGATAGGCTTCGTCTTGGGCTTCTCCTCGCCCCCGACCGCCTTGGCAGCTGAGCCGCTGCTGTTGAGAAAGCTCAGGTAACAGTTCCAGCCGATGGAGATGACGTTGACGAACAGCACGCGGTGGTGCAGCGGCACGAACTTGAAGCTGCGTCGTGAACCGGGATTCCAGTCGTCAGCTTTTACCCAATCTTAGAGGGAGTGATGGTAAGAGAAAACGGGAAAGGGAAAAAAAACCCACTTGACAATCTGGACAAAGGGCCAGAGCATGTAGTTGGCAGTCAGGGCGTCGAAGTAGCTCTTCTGGATCTTCTCCTTGGGGCTGCCGCCCTCGAGCACGGCCATGCTGCCGAGGAAGATGCCGATGAAGGTCGGGGCAAACAAGCCCTGGTCGGCAGCGACGCGGGCCGCGATGGTGGCGTTGGCGCTCTTGAGGTTCACGCGCTGCTGTAGTAGCTTGTACCATGTGGTGACCGCGGGACCGAAGACGGCTTTTTGGGAGCCCGTGTCAGCCAGCCTCGCGGGGGAAAAAAAACTAAATAAAACTGGATTAAGATGGCCCTCACTCACCTCCACCATAGAGAAACATGCGGCCGGTCCGGGTCAGGTCGTGCTTCTCGATGCCCCTCCTCTCGACCAGCTGCTGGGCCGTGATGTCGCCCGTGGCGAAGAGCACCGCCGTCGTGATGCTCTGGGTGAGCAGCGGCCGCGCCGCGAGCCTTGCATGGTACCTACGTGACCAGGCGGCCGTCAGCGGTATATGTGTGGTGGGCGTAAGACACCCGGGAGAAAAAACCGGACGCCATGTTTCTCAATCCGGGCTTCGACATACCACGCGAACACCATGATGGCTGCTGGGATTGGTGTTTGTTCTTGCTTTGGTCTGTTCTGGATGCGATCGATAAGCGAGTCGTGATTCAAACTGGAACCTGCCACCAGCTACAGGCTTTTTCCGATTCCGCCCTTTTTTCCTCATTCAATCGGCACTGGCTGTCCCGGGAGCACCATGGAAAATCCAGAACCAACCCACTGTTATTATACGGTGCCTGAGGAGCCTGAACAACCCGAACGCCTAGAACGCCCAGGAATGCCGGTCAGGTCCTTTCGGACAAAATTTTGACGGTCTTGACCGGGCCCGAAAAATGCTGGGATTTGCGGGTGGACCAGCGGCTTAGAAATGCGCGGGATTGAGTGTGGGGGTTGCCACTTGGCCCGGGCTGCATGCAGTGTCTGCCGCCGACCGCCGGGGCTTGGTATTGATTGCACGACCAAGGCTAGGTGCGGGCTTCAGCTAGAGCATAGAAGGCTTTTTCAGCAAGCCATACCGACAAATCCTGATTATTTTCGAGATGATTCACGGGCTCGTTTCCGTCGGGCGTTTTCCGGAGGATACTGCCGTCCGCCGAGTCAGGAAAGATTCCCGCCGTCACATTCAATTTGCACGTTCCGAGACCGTAGCAGCGCCGGGAGCCGAAGGCCGTGCAGGGTTCGCGAACTCCGAATCTCGGAGGCCCCGGACGCGTGGGGCCGTAGGATTCCTGTATCGCGTTCACCCGGAAAGGCGATACTCCCGTAGCAAAAAGAACACACACCAGGCCAACTAGATGCCAATGACGAAACGTAGTGACTCTGAAGCACAAACGACGGTGATGTGCTAATTCTCAAGTAGCTAGATCGTGGCAGATATCGTCGGATCCCCACGGCTTATATCCCTCTCGGATTCAGACTTTCTCCAGACATGAGGCCGTGCCCAAGTAAAAGTGGTGGCTCTCCTCGTTGCCATTCGGCACTATCTGGTAGCAGAGAACACCCGAACGGTGTCCTGACTACAAGCACGAAAAACACGGTATATCCAAGCTTCTCGGTAGATACCCAGCGATGGAATGGGGCATACTCCCTTTCGTCGCCGAGTTCATCTCGACCCAAGGGATGAATGCCCATCCCCACACCTCCTAGCGAGCGGAGATGCCTCTAATTACGCCGAAGCCACCAGGCTCCACGGACGTGTCTTTCCAGTCAGCGACACGGCCCGAGATCAGGGAGTGGGGACGGAAGTGGACAAACCAACAGGCTGGTCGTGGTCTGGACAACCGTCTTGGATACGCCAGCGAGCCTCGGTCAAGACAGGCAAGATCTACGCCACACCGCATTGCCCTGCGAGCTGGAACACCTGAACATACTCGGGGCGAGGGGTGTGCGCAGTAGATATGCGGCACTGATACCTATGTGCTCCAGATCAAACCTTGCCTCCCTGCTCGCGCAGGTGTCCCCATGCTCTCATTTACAGGCTTCATACTGAAAAGAGACGCAATAACCCATGCATAGACTCCCCTTCCACCAGAGTCCCAGGGTCCAAGTCCACACCCGCAAGGGGCGACTGGGATAAGCTTGAAAGCAAGAAGCATTCCAGCTCGAACGGTTGTTTGTGGGTATGTAAACACCCCCGACGAAGGATTACGCATGCGCACTAGTTTGCCAGGGGCAGCAAATGCGGCTTGAAAAAAAAGGGAACCTAGCACAATGGGGTAACATGCAGAAGAAGCAAAACGGATCCGTGATGAAGTATCCTAGGCCGGTCGCCAAGAGCCTTTGCGAGGCCATCCGTCGTCGTTCGGTCGATACGAGAGGCACCTAATCTCGGACGACGTAGGATCCGTCCCAAAAAGCACCTGATTTTCCATATGCCAACCAACGTTTCTTTTTTCTGGGGTAAGTAGGTTCTGGGGATAAGGCTCAAGCGGCGGCCGAGGGGATGGAGGCGCAACAAAACTAAGGGGGCGAGCGGGCGGGTGTATGGCGATCGGTGGGGGAGGTGGTTCGATTTCCAGCTGTCAAACGAAACAAATGGCCTGATGGACGTGGGTACAAAAGATGGTCCGCGGAGATGGGCCCCTGCGAGGGGAGAACATCACCTGCACGCCGCATCCACCCCCTGCTTGTGCGAGCCTAGCACGCCATAGAGAGTGAGAAACGACGGCGACAACGCAAAGCAGGCGCGCTGAGACCCTTGCCGTGATAAGGCCCCACGAGACTGTCCTTTTCGGGTCGAGGGGCGGCGACCAGGCGCTTGGGTCGGTCGACAAGGTCGTAACGCAGAGTGAGGCTCGGTACGGTTTCCCACGAAGCCGGCACTGATGCATAGAGCCACAGGTCACGAGAGCATCGTCCTTCATGTCCCCCTCAAAAGCACCAAACCAACTCACTGACTAAAGAATGCCAAGACTTTTTTTTTTCTTGCTCCCTTTTTCCGACTCATTAGCCCGTGGGTCCATAGTTTTATCTTTACGTCGCCGCGGTCATGAGGGACGGACCGGGCTGCCACCGCGCGCGGGAACAATTATTAGCAGCCGTTACGCACAACAACGTTCGGATGGGCGCGGCAGGTAAAAGACGGGATTGCGTGCCGTGCATGCTGCACATGTGCGGGTTTTGGGACTGACTGGATGGGAATCTACTGTAGGATTCAGGCGGGCAGGGAACAGGGGACAGCCGCGACCGGCGGGAAGAAACGGGCGTTCATCAGGGACTGGATGGCAAAAAGAGCGGGCCCTGCAACTTTGGAACGCCTGGCGTTTGGGGGAGCATATTGCGGCTGGACGCACGGCACGATGACCTCCGACGGAGATGTGCCTCAGACGATGGTGCCCCGGCAGGGCTAGGCTCAATGATTTGTTGGTATTATTTTGCTGCCGCCTAGCTTAAGAATTTGGGCGTTGTAAGTTGTGTTTAGATGAGATAACGAGAACGAGGAAGGAGGAGGGGAAAAGAGAAAGAAAAGCCAGCTGGATTGCGGCTTAAGTCCCACCCCATGTTGAAGTAGCACGAGGAGGCTCTGCACTCTATCCGTACACAGGGCATCGATTCGTCTTCGTCAGATCGGACCATCAACAAGGTAAATGAATCGAACCATCAAACAATGGACAAGGAGACCCACTGACTTGACAAGTACAGCAAGAAAAAAAAAAGATCATCTCGTATTCGCGGAATAAAATTGTAGTTTTAAATCTTGTGATAGTGAAGAGCGAAGAGAGATGCGCCGAATATTGAGGTAGGTATATGACAAAAGTTATGGATTTCCATGGTCTGGATAGAACACCAAGAAAATAGAGAAAAGAAGATGTAAGGTGGCGAGTCGGATAAACGGGATAGATTCCGGGGTGCTGACCACTTCCGCCGTACTTGCGGCTTTGGAAGATGGTACGGGGCGGTTGCGGTGAAGCTGCAAGGTTGGAGAAGCAGAAGCAAGGACGAAGGCATTCTCGTGTAGAAGGGACATGACGGCTCGCAAAGGAAGTCAGATCGAAACATGCAGGCTGTGTGAACAAAAAGATGTGCTTAAATGCATCAAGCAAAAAGTAAAAGGGTTCTCTTTCCAAGCATCCCCCATTCGCTGTATCCTCTCTTAGGTGTGAGCCATACCGTCACCATTGTTTTTGTCCCAGTCACGAATTTTGGAGGATGGTGGGCTTTGGTGGCATGACCACAGATATATTGAGGACATTGCTTTTTCCAAAACTGCAAGCGGGTGTATTTCTTGTTTTTAGATTGCCAAAAAAAAATAATAAGCCAGCGGGTTGCAAAACGCGGACGTCTAGAAGTGCTCCTTCCAGAAGCGGAAGTGCACTTCCCGCACCGTGGCGGAGTCGCAGGCCTTCTTGATGTCGCGGGCTAGAGGAGAAAACAGTCAGTGAGCGGAACTTGGACTGAGACGGAAGATTAGGGTCTGTGGTGGTCGATGCAGGTACATACCGGCTGCTGTGGGACCGCAGAAGTAAACTCCGACCGTGGTCTTCATGCTGCCCTCCAGGCCAGTGAGGTAGGTCCTGTCGAGGATACCGTCACGGAGCGAGGCAAATAGCCTGGGGAAGTTGGGACGACCGAAGTTGGTGCGAGCCTTGAGCTCGGTCAGGGGATCCAGCGAGGCGCCGACCGAGTTGAGAACAATGTTCTGCGTCGTGTCCATGTCGAGTTTCTGGGTCAGGTAGGTGTGGATCTTCAGGAACTCGATGCCGTTGCCGCCGGGCAGACGAGCGGCCTCGGACGACTGCTGCTCGAGAGACGACAGCAGGGTCTGGAACCACTCGAAGGAGCTGGTGTCCTTGCAAATCCAGAAGAACTCGACACGGCGGAGGCGGGTCGGCGGGTTCGGGCCGTTGCGCAAATGCCAGATGTTCTTCAGGATAGAGGCCCAGGGCGTCACACCAATACCGGTACCGACCAGGACGGCGATTTCATTCTCGAACACATCCTCGGCCGGAGCACCGTAGGGACCGTCGATGCGGAGGAAAGGCATCTGCTGACCGTTCTGGAGGGCGACTTCGTACATGCCCATCGGGTCCACGCCTTCGTACAGCTTGGCCTGCGCAGCACCGGCACCGGTAGCGTCACCCAAAGCCTTGGTGAAGTCGCCGACCTGCCTAACGTGGACAGAGACGTAGGGGTCGTACGGGCAGGATGTGATGGTGAAGGGATGCCATTGGTACTTGGAAACGGAAGGGACCTGAAGGAAGAGCCACTGCCCAGCCTTGTAGCGGAACGACGGCTTCGAGAACTGGATCTCAACGACATCTGTTTTCAACACGAACCGTCAGCAATCATGGGACAAAGGGGCAACGAAAGTGGTCGATCCTTTCTCAAGAAAACTTACCATACGGGTGTCGGACGACGCGAGTGATCTTGGTCTCACGGCGGGCACGGATCTCGCGATACAGGCGCTCAATGAGGTAGAAACCACCCGTCCAGAGCTCCCAACGCCAGCCCTCGTAGCCGATGCAGTGCTCCCAGAAAAGGTCACCAGCAAAGGGAGAGACGGGCTCGACAGTGTCGCGCACGAAGCAGCCAACCGTGTGCGTGTAAAGACCCAGGAAGAACGGGATGAAGAGGTGGTGAGTGTACCAGAAGGTCTCGAACGATTGCTGGCGGATGCGGGCGTGAGCCGTCGTGTACATGAGCAGCATGCACAGCAGCATCATGTGCCCAGTAACACCACCAGGCTGCGTGTAGTGGATCTGGAGCGCAGTCTGAGGGCGGACCTGGTTCTTCTCGACGTTGAAGAAGCTGAGATGGTTTGGAGCGTCAGTATTCTTGCGAGCTCTTCACTCTCCGATAGACAAGCGCTTCCCCCGCACGACGAAAACTTACTTGACGTAGTGACCGGCGGTGTGGATGATGGAGAAAAGAAGCATGGCGTAGGCGACCTGACGATGGAACCAGATGTTCTCGTCGAAAGGAATAAACCTAACCTTGGGTCGGATCCACCTCATGATCGTCCTGCACACTGGGAGCAGAATGATCATGCCATCGACTGAGAGCACCAGGCCGGCACCTCGAGAAATCCACACGGAGAACGTGAGGGTATTCAGACCCGCCAGGCGGGGGTCTGCGAACTGCTTATACCTGGATCGCGAGGACGCTGGGTTAGCCAGTCGGCCAAAGCTATACATCGGAGCAACAGAGCACCAGAGGTTCCCCCTTTCCTTACCATCCATATGCGAAGAGGGCCCAGTGGAAGCCCCAAAAGAGGATGTTGAAGGCGAGCTTCTGTGGGGTGAACTGCTTCCCCAATGTGCTTATGAACTCGCCCATCTTGGCGCCAGTCCCTCCCCTGTCTAACCGGACCAGTCGTATTAGATGTCGACCTGCGACAGTGCAGACGTCTCTAGCGACCGAGGAGCCCGGGGGCAGTCGGCCGGTCGTTGGCGGGAATCGGTAAAGAGCGGATAGGATTCTCGCGTCGTCGGTAGTGGAAGCGCGTGCAAGATCTCGCCGTCCCAAGTGCAGTGTTCTCTTCTCAACGTCCAAGCAGACTCCGTCTCTTTATCGCGTATCCTCCGCTATTACAATGTAGGTAGATGTTTCCGGCACGGCAAAACCAACAAGCAGGCGACGGCGGTGGCGGCGAAGAAAAGGAAAAAGGACACAGAATAAAGTTTGGAGAAGTCGACTCCGGTAATATAAAGAGCGATCTGAGCCAGCAGCGAAGGGAATGGAAAGGAAGGGTTGGGGGGACCTGGGGGCTCAGGAAACAACCACAACAACGGGAAGAGAAGAAAGAGATCTGGAGCCGCAGCGAGGAGGGTGGGCAGAAAGATCATAAAAGGAAAAGCAGAGACAGGGGTGTGGCCTGTGAGCCGAACGAGGGCTTCGAGGCGGGGCGGCAGGCAGGCAGGGGGCGCCGATGGTGGAGAGGGCGCGAGTGATGAGGAATCGGGACAGTAGACACCGTGCAACCAGTTCGGGTGTCAGCCGACCATGAAACCTCCAAATCCCAACTAGCCTTCCAGGCCGGATTCGTACTAGCAGTCTAACGACAGCGTGGGTGCGTGTGTGTGGTGTGCGATGGTTGACGACGGGGGGGGCCACAGGCGCAGGCAGGGCAAGGCTTTGTTGCCGCTGGATGAGGGAGGAGGCTGGCTGCTGGCTGGCTGCCCCCAGCTGGCTGTCCGGTATTTTTGCAGCCTATTTTTCTCCCGCTCTTCCCTTTTCGTCGTTTCCTCACGCGAGTCACACGGATAGGGGTGGTTCGGTTCCTAGGCAGGGTGCGTGGGTGGGCCGCAAAGGTCAAGCGACGAAGGCTTCTGTCGAGGCCCGCAGGCGTCAGGGATTTCGCCCTCTTGGCGCAAAGGTTGATCAGACGCTGGAGGGAGTTTCGCACTGGCAGTGGGCCCGTGTCAGGAGCTGGTCCGATCGAGGCCGACGCCTTAGTTGCAGTTGAGACGAGTCGTGTCTGAGGCGCTTTGATGAGGGGCCTTCGGCCGCTACGCTGGTGTTTCGGCTGCGACAGGGGGCTGAAAGATGCTTAAACCGGCGACCCAGACCGCGATGGCAATAGGTCCGATGGAATCCCGGATCGTTTCCTGTCATCAACTGCGGGCCATGGGATAGAAGGGACGAAGGAGAGCGTGCAGACGTTCCGTTGCGTCTTGTTCTCTGGCCTGCCGTTCGCACATGGGTACAAGTAGGAGGTGGTAGGTAGCCTTGTGCCGAAACCTGGGGTATCGCGACACGCAAAAAAAAAAAAAAAAAAAACACTCCCATCGAATCGAACGATTCAGCCCGCGTATCAATCAATTGGGGGACCCTCGGCGCTTTTCTGCAGAGACAGCGACGCAAGCCGCCGTCTGCCCAGGGACCAGACCCACCAATCACCACTGCAGTCCAAATCATTGGACAGGAGCCGGGTCCGCCTGCATCCGTCCCGCAGTGACATTGATGTGCGGCACACAAACCACAACTAAGAATAGGCCGTGGCCAGGGCGACCGTCGACGGCGGGCGCTTATTAGCGTGTGCAGCCGTCACCAACGACCTGACCAGACACATCGCGCGCGCATTAGCCCAAATGGGCATGGCACCCTCGCAGGATCGAGTCGGCGAATGAATGGGGGGTTTGTTGGTGTCACAGTAACCCACCCACACACCCTTTTTCTCAGTTCTCTCTTGTTCTGCCGGGCCCTGGCCCCCTTGATGGATTTGGTCTCGTTCCGAGAAGGAATCGAAGTCGAATGTCCTTGGGCGCTTGCTTGGCTGCACGGCGGCTGCAAACGAGCGACCCAAGCTCATGGGTCGCGAGCTCGCAGCCTCTCACCGTGGCCGGCGCGTGGGCGTGTGTGCCCTTGGCCCAGCCACCCTGGTCCACCACTGCTCCTGCGAGTCTCAGGTTGCCTCTTTCCGGCTAGGGCTCGACGGCAAACTGTGCACCCATATCAAGTAATAAGTGGTTCTCTCCCCACCGCCCGCGGCTCGCCTAGGAAGTCGGTCTCGAACAAGGCTCCCTTGGCTCAAACGATGGTCGGAAACTCGCCATAGCCGGGCCGGTGAGGTCAACTTGTGATCAGACAGCGAAAGCATTTCGGCTTCCCTGTCGCCATCTATCGCATCCATGCTCGTAAAAGCGTTTCACTGCAAGTTCGAATACAGCAACGTCGTTCCCTACAGCGATTGCGAACGAGCGGCCCGGCCTGTTTGGTCGATCTCTACGTCTCTCCAATCGTGAAGCCGACCAAATCGTATTTACGTGCATATGTTATAGGGCTATGGGTCGTCGATTGCTGAGAGTAGAGCCTTGGCGGCAACCCATCGCCAAAACGGCGCAGCAGCCGAGGAGGGAGGGACTCTCCGGGAAAGCTGTGTTGCACGGCGGCTCCGCAACTCTAATTTCTCCAAGGCCGCGTGCAATCTGCCAATCCCCACGCCGCTCCTCCGAAGTGCCCAACACCTGGGTCCGCGAAAAGAAACAACGGCGAGCCAAGCATTAACATAAAACGGTGTCCCACCTAGGCCACCACAAATCGAGGCCCCACGCAGTCAGCTGTCTGTGAATGCAACGTCCTCCCAGCCAGGCTGCGCCAACGACCCGTGGACATTCCCATGATAGCCCTACCGAGGAGTGCCCAGCGAACCACGAAACAAAACACATCCTATACGGACACATACATATTTATATATGCGGTCGTTTCGGGGTAGACAATCCAGGTTGGAAGGGATAGCATCGGTAAAGTTGGACGAAACTAAATAAACCACCTCCGTCATCCCATGTCCACCCCTTACGCTTGCGATCTTCTCTCTATGCGGGCAACGGGCATAAATATCGGCCCACGGGCAGGTTCCGCGCTAGCAAGGTAGCCATGTTGACAGGCCCAGAGCTCGAAACAGGGGGGCCAACGCTTTTGGTGTGTGCTGGATGGAAATGCACCTTTTTCTATATGGGTTCAAGTCGACTCTGATAGGGGATAGAGCCTTGGAATCAGTGGGGAGCAGATACTTGACAGTGGGCTAAAACTCAAGCATGCAACCTGCGCGTCCGCCTTTATCCTCTGTGCCTTGCAGCACCAGTCACATCGTTGTGGGAATGGGAAGTTTTTACCCGATGGTTTGGATGCAAGTTTCTCAAGGATAGGTAGCGAATCGTATTTCGTCGCCGAACCGCTGGAGGATTCCGTCATCTCGCCCGGACGACAGATCAGGCTTGTTTGGGATGAGCAGGAAATCATCTCTCGAGTGGCGGGCACGTGTTTGAGGTGGCCGATCCCACCACCCAGTCCGTGCCCGAAGCGCGCAAATGTCAGAATCCCATCCTCCGCCCCTTAAAATCGCATCCTGGTTTCAAGAATCCCATCTGGTGGCTGACCTGGCTCAACCCGTGTAACAAGATACTGTGTGGGGCTGACGAGGGGGATTGACGCGAGTGACACACTCCCTTTCCATAAGATTGAGGCCGCAGTAAAAGGGATCCGACTACCTAGAGATTTCCCTTGTGAAACAGCTGTGGCGAAACGCTTGGTGCGGCTTTAGGTACAATATTCCCATTAGAGAATGCGCTACGACTGGCGTGGTTTCGCATGCTGCGCCTTCGGGGATTTTTTTATTTAGTTGGTTTTCTCCTTTTCAGCTGCTCGCGAGCCGCTTGCATTTCATGATCGCTAGTGGCAGTCGACGCCGGCAGGTCTTGTCTCAGCCGTGTGCATTTTCAGCCCCCAGAGTCGTGGGAAAGTGAAGGAATCCCGCCCCTGAGTTCAGAATGCCGTCTGGGCTACGCCCCGCCCCGCACCGCTGCACCGCCCGAAAAGCTGGCGGCACCTCATGTGCCAGATCTACAACCCTACGGCCGAGCGAGGATGTTAAGGTTAAACGATGGTGTGCCTCACCATCGGAGGAGTGATTGGCCATGGCTTCGCCAGATTGAGGGAATCCGATCTTACTCCGCACTCTGGGCTAAGCTATCAGGCAGGGCTTTCCTGTCGAGAACCTCAGAAGCGAGCGTGACCGATAACGTTTTTGAAGCTCAATGATTCCCTTCGACGGCTATTCGCCACCTGCCTGGTCAGCTGGTCTACCTGGCCCTATGAAGGAGGTGTCGTTCCAGGAACAAGGGCGACACAACTGGGAAGTTCGTCGCAAAGACCCAGGTGCCCATCCATCGTAGCTTTGCTGCCTATCGCAGAGTTCACTGGCTGCTTTCTGAAGAGGTGTGCGCTGCCCCGAGCTGCGAATCGACATCTCCGCCTGGCTTCCTTGTCTTTCATGGCGATGGTCAGAGTGCCAGATCACGGGAAGAGCATTTGTTTGTTTGCGCGGGGCGAGCCAAGACTCGGGATAGGCGTCAGGTAGTTTCGGCAGCCGCATGTCTCGCTGGGCTGGATCTGCTGCTCTAGAGGTCCATATGACAACGTTCTGTTCTACCATCTGCCAACTCATGCCGGCATTCGTTGATGGTTTGGCCCCGAGCGAACCTGCAAACAGTCTCGGGGTATTAAACGCTCGAATGATTCCTTGACACCACGGAGTCGAGAACGAACTATAACTGCGTATGGAGGTATGCCTTGCGGAACAGAGTGACAGATCAGAAGACTGAAAGCGTGCTGCATGTCGTGTATGCGAGTCTATTGTTAATCTTTCTTCTTTGCTTCTTTTCGTAAATACACGAGGGCAAACGAGAAAGTTTTTAAGCATGTGTAAATCCGTAGACACTCGTGAGTACCTGAGCAAACCGGAAAGAAGATCCGCCAGTACCTCGAAGAGATCTTTTTGCCCGGCTTTATAAAAGGCTGTTACACTGGAAGTAGGAGTTTACTCCCAACCATGTAGCTATTCCAGATGGACATGCCGAACGGTGGAAAAAACAGGCATGTAAGTTAAAAAGTAGGAGTAATAAAGCATCGGCAGCCGTCTATAGAGCCGCGACCGAAGTCTCGACAATGCGGAACGGGCCGGAGTTGGCGTATGCCGGGCACGGCGTCAGGCCGATAAGGACGGAGATGGATACCGAAGCGGGGGATTGCCCGGAGTCTGGCTTTGCGTGCTTGGATGCCCAGAGTCGGCCCACGCGGTCCTTGCCACCTCACGCGGCCGTGTGGGGTCGCGGCGCCTATGACTGTGGCTGTGCGACACGGACCATCAACCATCCGTTTGGGTGCCACGTCGGGCTGTGGCGTAGCCGCCTGGTGGCCGGGAGGCGCAGTCAGCACACGCAACGGGCAGAGGCCGCTAGGTGGGGCAATTCGTCACTGGCAGGGGCTCGCGCGAGGCCCTTGCTTCATCCATCCCGGCGCCAGTCAGGCACCGGCGAAAGTTGGACGTTTCGTAAGTGACGAGACGAAGCCACCTCTCTCACCGACCAACAGTCTGATCACCACGCAAGGCTGTCAGAGGCTGGCCACACACCTTCGCGCAAACGCTCGGAAATCACTGTCGACATCGCCATCGACTTGGCGCTCATCGGCGTCATTCCAGCGACTTCAGAGAGAGCAGTAGGCCAAGGGCGCCCAAGTCAGCCATTCCTGCCCGAAGGAAGCTCTGTTGTTCTTGTCCGACATTGCTACTGTAGCCGCGACCACAGTCAGAGGGGAAACCCGCCATGGTGAGTCCTACACTGCGAGCTCCAATCGCTCCGGGCGCTGTCGTCCTTGCTGACATGCCCACTCGCGCTCCAAGGCGATCACGCGGCGAGGGAAGGATAAGGCCGCCAGGCAGGAGCGCGCTGCAGCTGGCGGCGGCTCAGGCGCTGATGGCAGGCCCAAGAAGGCCATGTTCGACACGGGAAAGAAGAAGGAGATTGGCGTCTCGGATCTCACACTGCTGAGCAAGGTCTCCAACGAGGCCATCAACGAGAACCTGAAGAAGCGATTCGAGGGCAGGGAGATCTACACATACATCGGCCATGTGCTGGTATCGGTCAATCCGTTCAGGGACCTCGGAATCTACACGGACCAGGTGCTCGACAGCTACAAGGGCAAGAACCGCCTCGAGATGCCGCCTCACGTCTTCGCGATCGCCGAGTCGGCCTACTACAACATGAAGGCCTACAAGGACAACCAGTGCGTCATCATCTCGGGCGAGTCTGGTGCGGGAAAGACCGAGGCCGCGAAGCGCATCATGCAGTACATCGCGAACGTGTCTGGCGGCGAATCCGGCGACATTCAGCAGATCAAGGACATGGTGCTGGCTACCAACCCCCTGCTGGAGTCTTTTGGCAACGCAAAGACGCTGCGGAACAATAACTCGTCGCGGTTCGGGAAGTACCTGCAAATACACTTCAACGGCGTGGGCGAGCCAGTCGGGGCCGACATCACCAATTATCTGTTGGAAAAGACGAGGGTGGTGGGCCAGATCACAAACGAGCGCAACTTCCACATCTTCTACCAGTTTACCAAAGGCGCGTCGGACAACTACCGTCAGATTTTCGGCATCCAAAAGCCCGAGACGTATCTGTACACCAGCAGGTCTAAATGCCTCGATGTCGATGGCATAGACGATCTGGCCGAGTACCAAGACACACTGAACGCCATGAAAGTCATCGGGCTCTCCCAGGAGGAGCAGGACAATGTCTTTCGCATCTTGGCTGCCATATTGTGGACGGGCAACCTGGTCTTCCGCGAGGGCGACGACGGATACGCGGCGGTCTCGGACCAGTCCGTGGTCGACTTTTTGGCCTACCTGATGGAGGTGGACTCCCAGCAGCTGATCAACGCCATCACCATCAGGATACTCACCCCCAAGCATGGGGAGGTCATAGAGTCTCCCGCCAACGTTTCGCAGGCCACGGCTACCCGCGACGCGCTAGCCAAGGCTCTTTACAATAACCTGTTTGATTGGATCGTGGACAGGATAAACCAGTCGCTCAAGGCTCGGCAGCAGACGACCAACACTATCGGCATCCTGGACATCTACGGGTTCGAGATTTTCGAGAAGAACAGCTTCGAGCAGCTGTGCATCAACTACGTCAACGAGAAGCTGCAGCAGATCTTCATCCAGCTCACCCTGAAGACGGAGCAGGAGGAGTATGCGCGGGAGCAGATCAAGTGGACACCTATCAAGTACTTCGACAACAAGGTTGTGTGCGAGCTGATCGAAAACATCCGGCCGCCCGGCATCCTGTCGGCCATGAAGGATGCCACAAAGACGGCGCATGCAGACCCCGCCGCCTGCGATCGCACCTTCATGCAGAGCGTCAACGGCATGTCGCACCCGCATCTCACGCCGCGCCAGGGCAGCTTCATCATCAAGCACTACGCTGGCGACGTCGCGTATACCGTTGACGGCATCACGGATAAGAACAAGGATCAGCTGCTGAAAGGCCTGCTCGGCCTGTTCCAGTACAGCCAGAACCACTTTGTGCACACGCTCTTCCCCAACCAGGTCGACCAAGACAACCGCAAGCAGCCGCCAACCGCCGGTGACAGGATCCGCACCTCGGCTAATGCGCTCGTCGAGACCCTCATGAAGTGTCAGCCGTCGTACATCCGGACAATCAAGCCCAACGAGAACAAGTCCCCGACTGAGTACAACGTCCCTAACGTCCTGCACCAGATCAAGTATCTTGGTTTGCAGGAAAACGTTCGCATCCGTCGGGCGGGCTTCGCGTACCGCCAGTCCTTTGAGAAGTTCGTCGATCGCTTCTTCCTCTTGTCTCCCGCGACGTCGTACGCGGGCGAGTACACATGGCAGGGCTCATATGAGGCTGCTGTGAAGCAAATCCTCAAGGACACCAGCATCCCGCAGGAGGAGTGGCAGATGGGTGTCACCAAGGCTTTTATCAAGTCGCCCGAGACGCTCTTCGCCCTGGAGCATATGCGTGACCGATACTGGCACAACATGGCTACACGCATCCAGCGCATGTGGAGGGCATACCTGGCCTACAGGGCCGAGTCTGCCACTCGAATCCAGAGGTTCTGGCGCAAGAAGAGGACCGGAGCCGAATACCTCCAGCTGCGAGATCAAGGACATGCGGTGCTGCAGGGTCGCAAAGAAAGGCGCAGATACAGTCTGCTCGGCTCTCGTCGCTTCCTTGGAGACTACCTGGGCATCAACGCCTCGACGGGCCCAGGCTCTCACATTCGCAACTCGATGGGGCTGGGGAACAACGAGAAGGCTGTGTTCTCGTGCAGAGGCGAGATCCTGGAGGCCAAGTTCGGTCGCTCGAGCAAGCCGAGCCCTCGGATGCTCATTGTTACGAGCAGCAAGTTCTACGTTATTGCGCAGATGCTGGCTGGCGGCCAAGTCCAAATATCGACGGAAAAGGCGATCCCCCTTGGCGCCATCAGGTTTGTTGGGACATCGACCTGTCGCGACGACTGGTTCTCGCTTGGAATCGGATCACCGCAAGAAGCCGACCCGCTGCTCAACTGCGTGTTCAAGACGGAGCTGTTCACCCATATGCGGAAGGTCATGCCTGGAGGATTCAACCTTAAGATAGGGGAGTCTATCGAGTATGCCAAAAAGCCAGGCAAGATGCAGCTGGTCAAGGTTTTGAAGGATTCACAGCTCCCTGTGGACTTCTACAAGAGCGGAGCGGTACACACGCAGCAGGGCGAGCCTCCAAACTCGGCCTCGCGTCCGACACCACAGGGAAAACCTGTGCCGGCGCGACCCATCACTCGGGGCAAGCTCATCAAGCCTGGTGGGCCGAACGGACGCCCATCGAGGGCGACGGCCAACCGCACACCACAGGCCCGACCCGCAGCCACATCTGCGGCAGCGGCGGCGGCGTCTTCGCGGCCAGTCCCGCAGCCCCGCGCGCAGGCGAACCCGGTGGCCACGCCGGCGGCAGCCACGGCCACCATACCGGTGCGCGCTGTCCAGTCGAACACCTCTGCGGCCCGCGCGCCACCTCCGCCTCCCCCAGCAGCCCCGCCAGCCAAAGCCAGGATCATGGCCAAGGTGCTGTACGACTTTGCCGGACAGAAGGAGAACGAGATGTCGATCGAGAAAGGAGAACTGATCGAAGTTGTGCAAAAGGAGAACAATGGTAGGTTTTGCTTCTGTGTTTTCTTTTTTTCTGGTAGCCTCTGCAGCTTTGCACCACCAAAAAAGCATCTGGGATTCGCTAATTTAGCTTCTTTTCCGGTTTAGGTTGGTGGCTGGCCAAGAAGGGAGAGCAGCAGGCTTGGGTGCCGGCGGCATATGTCGAGGAGCAGAAGCAAGCTCCCCCACCCGTGGCGGCCCGGCCACCCCCGCCGGCGCCCCCGGCACAGAACGGCACAGGGAGAGAGAAGCCGCTGCCGCCGGCGAAGCGGCCGGCAGCGGGCAAGAAGCCTGCAAACCTGCAGGCCCGTGACTCTGGCATGAGCCTGAACGGTTCCGACAGCAGCCGCAGCAACACGCCGACGCCCAGCCTCGCCGGCAGTCTTGCGGATGCGCTTCTGGCCCGAAAGAACGCAATGGCCAAGAAGGACCATGATGATGACTGGTGAAGAGGGTGTAGCAGCCTCGACAATTTCTTTTTTGCAGTCTTTGTTTCTTGTCCATTTTGTCTCTTACGTTTGCTCGGTCCGGCCGGCTCCAAGGGTCGAGATGCATTGTAGATAGATTTATTTAGAGCAGCCCCCCCCCCGCGTTGGTTCCCTTCCGTGGGTGGTATAAAATTTCACGATGCCTTTTGGGTTTGTTTGTTTGACACCCAGTGCCACGATGCAAGACTGCGGTGTTATTCAAGTCCGATTCGATCGCAATTTTCTATCAGATGGCAAAACTATCAACTGTTTGCATCCTGGGCCGCGGCTCGTCTTCTGCGGAGCAGCTCCGAAATGGGAACATCTTCGTCTTCCTCGGCATCCTCGTCGACGCCAAAGTCTCGCAGCCGATCACCGTCGGCGTTTGTCCAGCCCGGCTCGCCATCCATGCCCTGCTCATAGTAGCTTTCATCCTCGCCGTCTTCATTGTCGTTGTCATCGTCGTCGTCGTCGTCATCGTCGTCGTCGTTGAGTGCCTCCAAGCCCTCGTGCTCCTCCAGCTCGGCGATGATGCCCGACGGCTGTTGGCTCCAGCCCTTGCGGCGCCGGAGCAGGTCGCGCTCCTGCCTCGCCTTGAAGGCGGCCTTCATGTCCTCGACGCTGGAGTACGACGTGACCGTGGCCGAGGCGTCCTGGCCGCCGCGCGCGGGCCAGCCGCCCTGGCGCGCCCTTCGTAGCTTCTCCGGGTCCGGCGGCGGCCACATGCCCTTGCGCGGGTTGAACCCGTTCTCCTCCCATTCCCAGCCGGGGCCGTGGCCTGTGTTCGACACGACGGGCCCGCCGGAAAAGGGGAAGAACCAGGCCAGCGGGTTCCGCGTGCCCATGGCCTGGCACATGTTGCCCCACACGCCGACGTCGTAGGGGAACTCGACGCGGCGCGTGGGCATGCCGGCGGCGCCCTCCTCGTTCACCTCGCTGTCGTCGCCGTTGTCGGAAGCGCCCGTCTCGTCGTCGTCTTCATCGTCGGTCGCCCACCACGTCGACCCGCCGCCGCGGATGCCCTGGCGGGCCAGCAGGGCCTCGTGCCGCTCGGCCTCCCAGTCCTCGATCATGGTGCGGTTGAAGACCCAGGCCTTGGTCGTGGTGGCGAGCAGGATGCCCAGGGCGAGCGAGACGCCGGCGGTCATGAGGGCCACGCACGTCAGGTGGGCCAGCGCAGGGGCCGAAGGGCCCAGGTAGGCGGGCAGGTTGCGGACGTCGTAGAGGCCGCGGAAGCGGAGGTAGGCGAGGCGCAGCAGGTACCAGAGCGCGGCGTTTGTCGAGACGAGGAAGCGGAGGAAGTAGGGGAACGTCTGCATCGAGACGCAGTTGCCCGTCCAGGGGCAGTGGTGGTCCATCTTGGGGATGCAGCGGCCGCAGTGCCGGCAGTGGTGGGCGCGCGGCGGCTTCGGGGCGACGCACTTTTTGCACCAGCGCTGAAGCTGTTCGAGCTGTTTTTCTCGCTGCTCCCGCCGGCTGTTTTGCTTTTGCTTTTGGCTCTGCGTCTTGTTCGTCTTCTCGTCATCGGCTGGGTCGGCAGGTGTCGACTTGTCGGCGGCGGCGGTGGCGGCGGCGGAGGGGTTGGGGGGGTCGGACGCTGGGAGCGGGAGGACATAGGTGCCTGGGTCCACGGTGCAGGCCTTGTAGTAATTCCACCACAGGTTGAGGAGGAGGACGTTGAAGATGACGGTCTGGGTCGTGGTGAGCGGGCCGGGGGCCAGGTCGGCGGCGCTGCTGAAGAGCCACTGCGAGCTGTAGCCCAGGAAGGCGACGAGCAGGATGACGCCGGGGATGGCCAAGACCTGCAGGCCCGACGTCGAGGGGCCGGTTTTGAGGGACGCCGCCATCGCCAGACCGTCCGCCGGGGGCGTACTTGGAGTAATCGAGTTGGCGATTCCGTCATGGAGACATCTTCAACTGGCGGCGTGTCCCTGGAAATTGGTGCCAATCCAAATCCATGTCGAGCCGGGATGTGTGTACAGTATTTGTCTTAGAGGATCACTCCGCACTGTCTCATCCCTGCATGGTCTGGCGGGGTCTAGAACACGACTCTTGCAGGGGCTAACGCACATCGATTTCATGTGATTGGGCCTGGCTGTCACAGCATTTTGATGCTGTGTCACCACACGTAATCGAAGGTCTTCAAAGAGGTCTATATTGATGCCCCCCCCAAATCCTCATTCTCCATCAAGTTTCACCCCGCCACCGGATTTAACGTCCAGCTGATTGGTGGCCGGCTAGGCCATTCGGATGTCCCCGCCCAAGAAACGCTGCTCTAGGTGTACATGTAGCAGAACGGTGAACCGCCTTGCGTATCCAGCAGGTACGAGATCGGCCTCGTCTCGGCCCCGAGGAGCCCGCCGCCCAGGTCGACCGGGTCCGTCTTGAGGGCATCGCGGCTGGGTGGCACGTTGCGCGACGTGAGGGTGCCCGTGATTTCATACGCGGTCCCATCGCGCAGGTGAAACGATTGCCAGATCCAGTACACCAGGTCGACCATGGCGTGGTGAAAAAGAAAGGCCGGGTCGTTTATGGACGAGTAGATGCCACCCGTATCACCACCCACTGCGAAGTGACCCGCCGAGTGCATGCCGGGAAAGCCATCGCCAACTCGCCCCTGAGATCGTGCTGGAAGAGCTTGATGCTTGCGCGGGCGGCCCCCGAGCTCAGGTTCTGCAGGTTCTGGAATGTCGTGTACCTTGATAGAATGACCGGGCTGAGATCGCGCCGGAGACATCGTGGGGTTGTAGCCAAGGCGCCCGGTGAGGGAGGGTGGCATCCCGCGCATAGCTGGTCTGACCGGCCCCATGTTGACGGCTATGCTGTTGGCTTGTCAGTGCTATGTCAGCATCCTAACGCTTGTCTTGTCTTGACCGACAACCGGAGGAAGCTAGAGTCTCACTTGGCAAAAGGCCCGTTGGTGACGCAGCCGCCCCCTTTGCCCGAAGGGATGAAGACGTCACCGGGGCCGATGACGGTCCCGTTATGTTCAAGATAGTCGCCATCGCCGCTCATAGAGGAATCGGATCCATCGAAAAGAGGAGACTTGTATGGGGCGTCGGTGTATGTGAACAAATTCCGGTACTAATATCGTCGTCGGATCAGCTCAATATTCCTATACACGGCTCCTTCTGGGTTTCCTTTCGAAAGCTCACTGGCTGGTAGCCATTGTAGCCACACTCCCGCAGAGCCTTTTCGTAGGCCCAGACGAAGTACCTGTGCCAAGTGAGGAAACATCCCTGAGACGGGCGGTTCTCTAGTCAGCACCTAATTCACTAATACGGACTTGACTGCCGTCCGACTGGGGCATACGACATGTGGACGGAGTCTGTGTGGTTGATATGGACCGCGACAAAGTCGTCGTATCTTGTCCGAGCCCCCGGAGCAAAGGCCGGGTCAGCTTGTGATGGCTTGCTTATAAGGCACTTGACTGCGCGCGTATAATCCCTTCTCTCATCGTTGGTCAAGATTTCCCTATGGTGGAAATTAATAGTGTCAGCTGATGGTGAGCATGGCTGTATGCGACGAGTTCTAGTCAGCTTACCGGTCCTTTCTGATGATTGTATTCTCAAAGGAGCACCCAGGTAGGCCGCCATCTGTCCCAGATCGTCTCCCAAGCTGCAGTTGCTTGGAGTTTGCAAGGGCTTGGCTCTTTAGCGACTCGAGAAGATTTATGGCAAGGGATCTCTGGCCTTGGAGACCCAGCAGAGCGACAACAGCCCACCCAAAGCTAGGGAAACTCTCATAATCGCGGCTTTCGCACGCATTTTTGTAAGCGTGGACCGAACCGTGGGGGCGGCTGGATCTCCGCTTGGTGACCGCAAAGAGGCCACATCACAAGAGAAGCCTTCTCTCCATGAGGGAGGGCCGGGTTATATCTTGGTAGTCGCCGGGGGGATTTTATTTCACCAGGGCCGGGAAACGGCGGAATGGGGGTTGGCGGGACCCTTACCTGAACCACGCCCCCTCCAAAACTCGGCGTGTAAGCGACCCAGAAGGCCAGTGCCAAGAGATGCATCTAATTTGAAACTAGAGAGTTCCCTACATGCCGCCCTATAGGATCACGATCTCGGGGACCTTGCATGTTGAGATGCAACCTGGTTTACAGCCTGCTGACATGCCGTAAAGTACACTATTCCAGGGTCACGCAGGTTAGATTTCCCACTTCTCGTCCGAACACTTCCACGTTTTGAGTTCGGATGAACCCAACCTTTAGGATCCTGGAGGGTGTGTTGTGGCGCGATATACAATTTCCCATCGAGAAAATATATTGCGTAGATCGGCTAATTAGTCTAGTGGTTGATATCTCTTTAAAGGAAAGGTGCCCTGCATCTACACGTCCATGTCTTGTCTCATATTGCCCCTCACGCAACGCTTGGCAACGGCAGCCGAAGCTCCGACCGAAACGACAGCTGGGGAAAGTACACAGATAGGCAGCGCCGGTAGGTAGGTACCTAGGCAGTTAAACCGACTCGCCGAGCAACGCATGACCGGTCCAGCCCATACGTGAAATCTGGATCTGCATGCTCGACAGGACCTTGGACTTGACGCCCGGGGGTTCAATGTCCTGGCCCATAAACGCCCCGTGTGTGCTTCTGAACTCGTGTCCCTTGAGCCTCTCCCACATGCGGGCGATCTCCTCTGCCGAGAGCGGAATCATGTTGGGGATGCTCCACATGAATGCGAAGCTGTTCATCCCGGGCGGGCGCGAGCGAGGAGAACCCATCGCGTCGAACTCCCAGTTGCCTACGCCGGCCGGGGTCGTGATGAGGGTGTCGGCCACAAACAAGCGGCGGTAGCAGAGTCCGACAAGGCTCCCGGGGAAGTGGCCGCCGAGGCGGATGGCCTGGAACCCCGATTTATGACCCGAGATGAGGATGTCGTGGGTTGCGGCCGCGGCATCGTCGCTGCCGCCGCCCTCGTCGCCATCAGAGCCAAGGAACACATGCGCCGACGATCTCATGGTGATCCACTCCTTGTCCTCGCGGGCGAGGTACACTGGGCATTTGAACACATTTGCCCAGTGCGCATGAGCGCTGTAGTAGTGGGGGTGGGAGATGACGATAGCTTTGAGGCCGCCCAGGGCGCGGATACGACCAATCGTATCAATGTCCAGAAAAGTGAGGCAGTCCCAGAGGATGTTTCCTGCGACTGTGCGGACCAGGATCGCGCGCTGCCCGATGGCGAACTTGGGCTCGGTCACGATGCTGAGCAGCAAGGGACCTGTTGGATATATCCCCTTGGCACCGACTTCGGTGGTGGAATGTGAAAGCGCATGTGGATGGAAGACGTTGCGGTGGCAGGCCTCCTGTAGGTCTTGCATTGTGGTGAAGCTCTGGCCCGAGGCAGGCGTGAACTGGCGCGGGTCGTCGCATATCCGACACGTCTTGAGCGAGCCGCGATCGGCTGTTGGGAACTGGGTTCCACAGGCGGTGCAGATGAGCCACCTGTCGACCATATCGTCGACATACTCTGGGACCGTGGCTGGCGCCATGCTTTCGTGGTTGTGTATACGGAGTGAGTGTGTAGCCCCAGACGAAAATGGGTGATGGGGGGCGGGCGATGCTGAAGGACGATCCTGGCCGCCTGGGTCTATGTATCCCGTATTGCTCAAGTTGATGATGATGGAAAGGACGATGGTGCACACTCCGATTCTAGACCGGATTATTACCTGGCCAGTAGCTCTAGCCCAGGCGCTAGTCTAGACCCAACGGCCTATTCCGCTTGTCACTTGCAAGCCATCTGGTCGGTGACAATCACCTGCCTACTAGTCAAGGGAGCCATCCATCTTTTACCACTTGACAGTACCCGCTAGACTGGCCGATGTGCATAGATGTAAACGGTAAGTTTGGATTCAAGGAAGCCGATAGTTGTAATCAACAGCACTCCAAGGCACAAGGCATGGATCCCCCCGCTGGCACAGCGAGCAGTCCCCTGTAACGGTTCAGGTACCGCCCCGCCTTGCCCCCACCAAACGCAGCCTCGCTTGAGATTAAGCGGACCTGGATTCTACCCCGCGTCGACCCAGCAGTGCTACATCATCGAACGCGTGTGAAAATCCGAGAGCTTCAATTTGGACCCCAACGTCACTGAGAACGAGCAAAATAACATCAAATCTCGCGTTCCGCCACTGGATAATCGCCCGGACCCTACATACTCACCGCGGAGCACACTTGGGCCAAGAAGAATGAGCTTCGCGATAGAGGCTCCCGGGGAGGCAACCCCTCTCAGCCTCCAGGAGCTGTGCACAAAGCTCGAGCTTGCGTCGTGCTCGACCGACCAGACCCAGAGGCTAGCTGCCGACCAACAGCTCAAGGCCTGGGAGACATATCCAGACTACTATTCTCACCTTCAGGCAAGTGGACCTGGCTGTTGTTTTCTTGCACGCTTCCCATCCTCCTGGGCGAGTTCCCTGCTAACCCAAGCGGCGCCTGCTCTCGCTCTCCAGACTATATATCTCGAAAAGTCCATCAACCGCCAGGCCCGCTTCCTCGCCATTATCCTCCTCAAAAATGGCATCGACAAGTTCTGGCGCAACATCGCGGCCAAGTCCACCATCCGCCCCGAGCAAAAGAACATAATCCGGTCGAGACTCCTCCAGGGCTGTGTAGAGGAGGATGATAAGAACCTCGCCGTACAGAGCGCGCTGGCTGCGGCCAAGGTCGTGAGGATAGACTATCCCGCCGAGTGGCCTTCCGCCTTCGCCGACATGGCTGGGTTCGTTCGCGCCTTCAAGACCGGGAGGCAAGCTCAGCTTGCCGCTACCCTGCGCGTCCTGCTACGGGCCGTCAAGGAACTCGCCACAGCCCGACTCCGCAAGTCGCAGACCGCCCTGCGCGACACCACGCCTGAGCTGTTCCAGCTGCTGGGCGAAGTGTACTCTGAGCAGGTCGCCTACTGGCTCGAATTCCTAACCCGTGGGCGTGGTGACGAAGACGCTGCCGACTACGCCATGGAGAACAGTTTGTTCTGCCTCCGCACGCTGAGGCCGCTCGTTACGGTCGGCTATGACGGTCCGCACCGAGAGCAGCTCGTGATCGAGTTCTGGAGTATAACACAAAACCAGTTCGGCCAGTTCCTGGGCCTCGTCAGCCACGACTCGGCCGTTCCAGCACCATATCAGGAGATAGTAGGCAAGCACCTGGTTCAGTTCACCAAGCTGCACATTGAGGTGTGCGAATCGCTCCCAACCAGCTTTGCGCTCCTCCCCAACTCCATCCAGCTCGTTCACGCATACTGGGACCTCGTCGCCAAATTCGCCGAGGTCTTTGACAAGTCCGGCGGCAAACCTTTGGATGATGGCGGTGGCGGCTCCTCCAAATCCAAGGTTGAAGGGCCGCTGCTTGAGAAGTTGACTCTGAAGGGGCTGCTTCTGTTGCGAAACTGCATCGCCATGGTCTTCAGACCACAGCAAACATTCAAATACAAGAGCGCCGAGTTCCTCAAAGAGCAGGAACAGGCGCAAGAGACGGTCAAGACGCAGCTTCTCACCGACCAGTTCGTCGCTCAGATCGTCGATGTGGTCATCACCAAGCTCTTTGTGTTTCGCAAGGCGGACCTAGAGGCTTGGGAGGAGGATCCCGAAGCGTGGGAGGCGCACGAACGCGACTCGGGCGATGCCTGGCAGTTTGAAGTGCGACCCTGCGCCGAGCGTGTCTTCCTCGACCTCCTGATTCACTACAAGCAGCTGCTCGGACCGCCCCTACTGAATTATTTCCAGACCTCTGCCCAGGCCGGCTCTGACATCGTGGCCAAGGAGGCTGTATACACAGCGATGGGCTGTGCTGCCCCGACGGTGTACGAGGTCTTTGACTTCGACTCGTTCGTGACGTCTACCCTGGTCCAGGACGTTCAGATCCAAGGGGACCTGGCGAAGCTGCTCCGGCGGCGCGTCGCCATTCTCCTGAGCCAATGGGTTCCGATCAAGATGGCGGATGCAACGAGGCCGGTAGTGTTCGAGATATATCGCCACCTGATGAACCCCGAAGATGAGAGGCATAATGATCTGGTAGTCAGAGTCACAGCGGCGCGGCAGTTGAAGAAGATTGCCGACGATTTCGAGTTCAAGGGGGAGATATTCCAGCCGTATGCCTTCGAGATCCTCACGCGGCTGGTCAGCCTCCTGACGGAGCTCACGCAAGACGACTCTAAGTTGGCCGTGCTCGACACCATCCGGGTACTGATCTCGCGCATGGAGTCTTCGGCCAGACAGGTGGGCGATGCCCTGATGGAGACGTTACCAAAGCTCTGGGCTGAGGCGGGGCAGGAAAGCTATATGCTCAAGCAGTCGATTCTCGCCATCTTGTCGACGCTGGTGAACTCGGTAGGCGCCGATTCACAACGGTACCATCCTTTCATGGTGCCTTTGATCGCTCAGGCTATGGATCCGTCATCAGAGATTCACAAATTTCTCGTTGACGAGGCCACCGAGGTGTGGAAAGCCACCATGACGCAGTCCCCGCCGCCCGTATCTCCGGCACTGATGGCTCTCGAGCTCGTGGGGCTCCCTTTCATCTCATTCGACAGTCCGCTTTCACAGGAGCTTGTCCACGTTGTCAAGTCGTACATCCTTCTCGCACCGGAAGGCATTCTCGGGGACCAATATCGGCGGCCAACGCTGACGGCGCTCAGAACAGCCATGGAGTCTAAAAACAGGGACCAGGTCCACCACGCCGCCAAGGCGCTGGATTACATGCTTCGAGCGGCCCAGGAGCTAGGAGGCTCTGAGGGCTTGACGGTGCTGGTGAAAGAGATGCTCGACATCGGGTTCCTACAACTGATGCTAGAGGGTCTGCACGAAGCGTGGGAGTGCCATCAGACAACCGGGCCACAGCGCCGAAATCCCAAAGTGAACCCTGCCAAGGAGGTACACTACTTTTTGCTGCTGGCCCGTATTACTCTTGGCGAGCCGCAGGCGCTGGTCCACCTGATGTCGGCCGCGGGCGATGTCGCGTCGGTCTGGGCCTGGCTCAGCACAGAGTGGTTCGGGGCGTTCGACATGATGGCCGACGCGGAGCGGCAGAAGCTCTCCTGCCTGGCGCTGACGCGACTCTGCGAGCTGGCGGCGGCAGGCCCAGGCGCTCCGCCGGGCCTGCTGGAGCTCGTCCTGTCCAGGCTGCAAGACTACTTCTACATGTGGACGACCGTGGTGACCGACGTCCAGGGAGGGGACGCGTCGGCTGCCGACACGCTCGTCTGGGAAGGCTCGCCCGAGTCCAACGCGAGCGAGTTTGACACGCCGCAAGACGTGCGCGAGAGGGCCTTTGCGTGGAGGGACCCGATCCACAAGGAGCACACCTTCAACTTCATCAAGTCGAGGCTGCAGGCGCTTGTCCAGGCGACCGGCGGGGAGGCCGCGTTCGAGTCGCAGTGGGCCGTCAACGTCGATCGGGATGTCCTTGCTGGCTTCCAGAGCTTGTCAGCGCCGGGCGGCGGCGGTCTGATCTAAGGACAGTGTTTGCCGGAGGGAGAAGAGGGGACTGAAGAGCGGCGGAGGCGGGCATAGCGGTATCATGGACCGTGTTTCGTTGTTGCGTTCCTTGCGGTAATAGCGTGAGGAAGTCTGGATACCTGGGATCTAGCCCACCTGCTTTCCTGTCGCATCGGGTTCTACTGGTTGCGCTGTCTGTTGGAGCGGTTATGGCTTTGTTTTAGCCTGTTTCCTTTCTCACACCCGATCTTGACCATGTGTCTGGCAGTGTTTTGGATGGACAGCCTGGGGTGGCTGAGGAAAAAAGAACGTTGATAAACGGTTATAGCTGTAACTAGGTTTCGTATGGTGTGGCCCATACGTATATCCTGATATCCTGTCGTGGTTATTTATTCTCAAAAACACGGGTAGCGTTTTGTATATACAGCAACGGCTCGGCACCCTTAAAGCTTCGCCTCGTCGCCCTGGGGCACGGCGATGATGACCTTGCCCCATGTCTCTCTGCCTCCGAGCGCCTGGAGGGCCGCGGGGACGGCCTCGAGTCCGACGAACTCCTTGTCGGTGAACTCGGTGCCCCTGAATTTCCCCTGGCGGATGAGGTCGCGGATGCCGTCCCAGACCTCGGTGATGGCCGCGGGCTCGTTGATGGTGTAGGCGCCCCAGTGGATGCCGACGATGGAGATGTTCTTGAGCAGGACCTTGTTCAGCGCCAGCTTCTCGATGGTGCCGGCGGCGAAGCCCACGACGAGGATGCGGCCGTTCCAGGCGACGCACTTTGTGCTCTTGTCCACCATGCCCACGGGGTCGTAGATGATGTCGACGCCGCGGCCCTTGGGGGTCAGCCTGTTTTGGGATGATTGATGCCCAGGTTAGATTCTTCTTTTTCTCTCTTCTACTCCTCGTATACAAAACGACGTCGGGGACTTGGTGCTGGTTGCTCACTTCTTGACCTTGGCCGGCCAGTCGGGGTCGTTGTAGTCGACCACGTGATCGGCGCCAAAGGCCTTTGCGACCTCGAGCTTGCGCGCGGTGCCGGCGGTGGCGATGACGACGGCGCCCTTGGCCTTGGCGACCTGGACGGCGGCCAGGCCGACGCCGCCGGCGGCCGCGTGCACGAGCACGTAGTCGCCCGGCTTGACGCCCGCGCGGAGCACGAGGGCGCCGTAGCTGGTCGGGGCCGTCACGAAGAGGCCGGCAGCGTCGCGGAAGGACCAGCCCTCGGGCACCGCCAGCAGCGACGCCTCGGGCGCGCACACCTTGGTCGCGTAGGCGCCCTGGCTGGCGCCGAAGACGCGCGAGCCGACGGCGAACTTGGGCGGCCGGCCGCCGACTGTCGAAGGGGCGGCGAGGACGACGCCGGCGAACTCGGAGCCCGAGATCCATGGGAATGCTGAATTTGGGTTCATAATCGAGATTAGCATTGATTGAGCCTGTCCTGCTTGGGAAAGAAGGTTGCCGGGGACCTACGGGGTTGAGTTTGATATTTCCCCTGGATCTGCAGAATATCAAAGAAGTTTGCCGCGGCCGCCTGCGGACAAGGGCAAGTTGTGTGAGCGCGGGTTCTAGACGGGACTGGAAAATGTGTTTTGAGGCCGACTCACATGTACTTCTATCAAGTATTGGCCCGGCCCAGGGACGGGGTCTGGAAGATCAACTACCTTGAGCTCTTGCGGCCCCTGAAGATGCGTCGTCGTCTCGTTAGCTCTTATGCTGAGGCTTCCTTGAACGAGCAGCCGGGCGTTCAAGCGCAGTTCCAGACGCGGCTATGCAAGGCTTTGGCTCGGAGCAGGGTCATTCATTACCTTAACATATTCCTTCAGCTGAATTCCTCGCATGTTGGCTGTGGGAATGATATGGATATGGGCTTATTTGCAAATATTTTTGTACTCGAACAAGCTCGCTTGAAAATGTGTGTCTTTGTTGTTGTCTTTGCTACAAGCTGGCCCAGGCTGAAGATCTTTGTGCTCGAGCCGACATAAGCAACCTCGGCCGTTGCTTTCCCCGCAGGCGTACGGGCCCTGGACCTGCAGGGGGTGGCAGCCGGGGGCACAGTAGAGCTGGCACAGCCACCCATGTCTTGCGCTCCTGAGGCGCGACGGTCTGGCTGTGGCTGGCGGTTTGATAGGTGCGGTCGTGGCATGACTCCCTGGCGGGGAGAGAAAACCTATCAAACAGCGCCTATTGCTTAACCGGTAAACCTTTTGTTATTCCAGGGAGGTGCGGGCTTTCTTCGAACCAAGGTACCGACTTGATCAATGGAATAAGGAAAAGATCATTCAATGTTGGAAGGTGGACCAGGTACACCCCCAATTAGGAAGGCCCCACTGGAAAATAAATTTTCACGTTGAGAAGTGACTTTCACATTCGCCCCCAGCTGTCTGATCAATCTCCTGCCAAAAGAGGCAAGGCGCGTCGAGATAAAGTAAACCCCTCGCGCCAGCCAGTCCGGATCGATCGGTCCAGCCGATCATCCAGGCCCTAGATCTGCCGCCCAATTTTTCCCTTCGAGTTTTCTTCCTCGTCCCTGCCTCCTGTGCTGCAAACAACGGGGACGTCATTTCCCAACAGGCCCACAGCTGCCGCCGTCCCCCACTTCCTGCTAGACGAGCTGACAGCGCATGCGTCGTCCAACCGCCGCCGCCGTCTCTGCACGTCTCCATCAAGTTCCACGTACCAACAATCGAAGGCCATCCATTCTCCAGCATTGCTCTCCGTATCGATTTGCCCGCGCTCTCTTCCGCAAACCTGCATCCGGCGGCTGCTCGCGATTGCCATCGGACAGCCCACCGTCCTCCCGCCGTCTCGCTCAAAGCAGGCGGCATCTTGGCTTTGCCCCGTCGCTAACCAGCAGCACCAGGCAGCGAAGCCCGGGCAGCAGGCTGAATCACACCCCCGCCAGCCATGGCCGACGCACCCGAGGAGACGGGCGATGCCCAACTCAGCTTCAAGGTCAAGACCTCAGGTGAGGGCAGTCACAACGTCACCATGTCCGAATCTGCCACCGTCCTCGACCTCAAGAACAAGCTGGCCGCCGAAGAGTTTGAGGATATCCCCGCCGACCGCCAACGTCTCATCTACTCGGGCCGTGTCATGAAGAACGACGACGCTCTCAGCGTCTACAAGATCAAGACCGGCAACACCATACACCTGGTCAAGAGCGCCGCCAGCAACCCCTCCAGGCCTGCCCAGACGTCCGCCGCCGCCGCCGTGCCCGCCGTGCCCACCAACATGGCCGCTGGCACTTCTGCGAGCAACCCCCTGGCTGGCCTGACCGGCGCCAGGTTCGCCGGCCACGTGCCCCTCCCCAGCGCCGACCTCTTTGGTCCGGACGGCGGCGTAGGTTCACACCTGATTGTTGAAGCATGCGCGCGGCGCGCCTGTCGAAAAGAGAAGAAAAAAGGCTTGTTAACTCTGACCATTTCTGACGCACCGCCAGATGAACCCTCCAAGCGAGGAGCAGATGGCCGAGATGCTGTCCAACCCCGCCATACAACAGAGCATGAACGAGGCCCTGCAGAACCCGGATTTTGTCAACTTCATGATCCAGTCGAACCCTATGCTGCGTAACATGCCCAACGCCCGCGAAATCGTCCAGTCGCCTCAGTTCCGCCACATGATAACCGATGCCAACTCGCTCCGCATGGCTTCCCAGATGCGTAGGATGTTTGGAGGCCCCGGCGGTGCCGGTACTAGCGCCTTCCCCGCCCCGGGTGCCACAAGCACCACCCCTGAGGGGGCCCCGGCCTCGACGGGAACCGAGGGCGGCGCCGGCGCGGGTGCCAACGCCGGTGCGCAGGGCGTCCCGCCAATGCCGTTCGGATTCCCGGGAATGTTCGGCATGCCACAGGGCGGCGACGGGGCTGCCAACCCTTTCGCTGCCCTCTTCACACCCCCGGCAGGCCAGCAGGCGTCACGCGCGGGTGCTGGCCAAGGCGGCAACAATCCCGCCTCTGGTAGAGCGGCCGCTGGCCAGGCGCCCGGTGGCGATCTCGCAGGTCTCTTCCCTCCCTTCGCCGGAGAAGGCAATCCGTTCGCGTCGCCGGAATTCCAACAGTTCATGCAAGCGATGCAGGCGGGTGGCGGCGGCTTCGGAGCGGCGCCCGCGGCCCCGCCGGATAACCGGCCGCCCGAGGAGCGGTATGCAGAGCAGCTACGGCAGCTTAACGACATGGGATTCTTCGACTTCGACAGGAATGTGGCGGCGCTGCGAAGGAGCGGCGGCAGTGTGCAGGGCGCCATCGAGCACCTGCTGAGCGGCTGACGAAGCGCGGCGGCGGTTCCAGTTGATTACCCAAGATTTCGTCGGTTCCTGCAACACCAATCTTCTCCTAAAGCACACGATATGCCGCCCTTGAAGGCCTGTCAAACGCAGCAGGCTTCCCCCCTCTCTCGTAAGAGCAGGATACTGAGACAATTCCGCAAACTTCAAACCTACGCTGCATCGGTGGTTCTGGAATGCATCCCCATGTTACCTACCCTACGTTGCTAATAGTGTGGAGAGGTTGAAGTAGGATAGGCTCTACCAAGGTGGAATGAATGAAATGATTATGACCGACACATGTGGATTTGAACCAATCGGCCTCTTGGCCAGTGCACACCTGCGGAACCCCCCTTCGTCCGAGGACGAGTCTAATCGTATGCCATTGACCATGACGCGTGGAGTGACAAGACAAAGACACACTTTAATGGATATTCTTCCCTATACTTCCACAATGGTTGGACAGCCGACAATGGCGTATGCCGGCTCTCACTCTGCTATTGTTACATCACCATCCCACGGTGATCTCAGGTCGACAGATTCCCTCAGGTCCAGTATATAAGCAACGTCTCGCTACACTGGGAATCCGACATGAGCTTCCCTTCTCAAGGCACCCACGGCCATAGACGGGATTTCGCTAGCCGAATCTCACCCACACCTAAAACACGACACCAGTAATAGTTTAGTCGTCGCCATGACTCTTGACATGATCGCTCAGAAGGTGCAAGACATCGCATCCCGCGAGATTGCGCGGTGCGAGCTGAAGCTCTCGCGCCTCGAGAGCGAGATGGCGATCAGAGCATATACATACCGGGAGCACTATGCGCTCTTCTCAGCCCACCGTGGTGAACACGGTGACCTGCAGACAGAGTACGACGACTCGCGGGAGAAGATGCGGGAGTCGGACGAGGCTTTACGGGCGGCCATTCGTGAGATTGTGGAGCTCAGCGAGCGCCAGGAGGCGTGGCGGGTCGTCAGGGATCACTGCGCCGACGTCGACATGGCGCGCGGGCTGCACCCTAGCAGCCTAGTGGGATTGCTTGCTAAACGGGCCTATGAGAACGCCAAGTCCGGGGCTGCCCGGAGCGGCCAGTCGGACGTGGAGCAGCAGCAGCAGGACGGCGGTCCTCAGCAGTTGGCGCGCGGATCCAAGCGGATCCGGGAGATCATCAAGAAGGCTTTGGACCTGGATGGCGACCTGCTGGCCACCGGTGGCGACGAAATGCTCGAGACTCGACGGCAGCTTTGCTGCAAGCTCTGCCTGGCCGACTAAGTTGGGGAGTTGGTGTGTAGACATGCACCCCCGTGGACGGCTGTCCCTCCTACTACTCAGGATGAGTGTTCTCTTGAAGGTAAGAAGGAGTATTCTTCGACGTGGCCGACCCGGTATCAGGCCTTGGGGGATTGGGAGGTAAGAATTAGACGATCTATGAGAGATATCATCAGAACAAGTCAAGGGATAACATTGTATGTATGTGATGGCTGGAATCGGGTGTTGTATTGGTAAGACCCTGCTGAGGCTGAGGCCTGGTTGTTTGCGTCGACTTGAGACGACTACGAACCAAAAACGGTTGGCAAATTTGATACTGCCTGCCGTATTCGAGTACAGAGAAAACACCATTCCTTGTTCGTGACCTTGGCACATTAATCATCGCGCGAAAAGCGGCCCGCCGCAGCTTTGTTTGAGACTCCCAGTTTGGCGCCGTATCCGTCCGTCCTTGCCTCGGTCAATCTCACACGAGAGAAAGCGAGCAAGAAGACGTGGGGCAAAGACAATCTACGACGAAGCCTTCCGCTCTGCCCGGCCCTGCCTCGCCGCCGCCATGTCGGCAAAGAGGTCGAGGTCGACGGGCACGCGCTCGCCCATCCAGATTGCGCGCTGCGAGTGGTCGCGTCGTGCGACCTCGACCCCGTCCTCGCCCGGCCCCGCGACCGAGTTTGGGTGGATCAGGACGGACAAGGGCCCGCGCCAGACGGCGAGCCAGGACACGATGGCGCCGAACTGGGCCGGCGTGAAGACGTTGACCTCGAACATGGCGACGGGGTGCGGGCCGACGGGGCCTTTGAAAACGTTATAGATGCGGAGCTCGGGGACTTGTTTTTGCTAAAGTTAGTGTGTGCTGTGATGGGACATATATACGCATTATGTATATCTAACAAGAAACTCACACTCGCGGCGGATGCGTTCGTGTAGCTCGTGGGCATACTTTGTCTGCGCCGCGTTGCCCTGGTTGTAGTATATGTGCAAATCGCTACCGGCGGCATCAGTTAAGAACAAGGCGGAATGATGGATGGTATGGGCCGATAGAGAGAGACTCACAAGCCGCCTCGCCTGCCCTTGTTTAGAGGATCGACAAACTCGTCATAGGCGCTGCTCAAAACGCCCGTTTGCGGGTTCACGAGGCTCTTGTCACCGCCCTCGCCCACCACGTCGTTGGGGAGGGGGTCGAGATTCTCGAACCCCCGCAGAGGCGACGGGTACGTGGATGTCGCGGGATAGTAGCGAATGTCTGTCATTTTTCCGAGTGGAATAAAAGATATATCTAGGAGGTGCGCTCGTGGATGTCTAGCTCTGTGCAGATGGGTAGGTGCTCGTTGGGGCCGTCTTTGCCTCTTTGCCTCTTTGCCTTGTCTACGAGGACGATGGGGTTTACATAGAAGTTAAACTAGGCGTGGTCATGGGGACAGCCTCGTGGCCAGCCAATGGGATTGATTATTCGATTATTCATCTATTGGTCGTCTCGAAACCGAAGTCGAATCTGGACCGAAACCATCCGAATGCCGGCGCGCGCGCGTCGGCTCTTCCCCTCGCGCCGGAGCTTTTCAGAATGAAACTTATTTGTCAGCGCGCGTCAATATCTCCTCGGGTCCGTGTCATCAACGGAGAGGGGACTCAGCCCTGACCCAGCGTTTGCCAGCGTCAATCAGCTCCAGCGGACCAACGGCGACCGATATAGCTAGATGCGATGGGAAAAAAAGAAGAACGAAAAAAAAAAAGAAAAGAAAAAGAAAAGAAAAAGAAAAAGAAAAAGAAAAAGAAAAAAAAAAAAAGAAAAAAAAAAGCAAAAAGCTCACTCGGCTGCCCTTTTTGGGGAGCCGAGTTACGAAAACCCCACTCTTTTTGGGGGTTTTACTTCGATAGCTCTAAAGTCGCCGTCAACGGACGGATTCGAACCAGCGAGCTCGGGGTTTCCTGGCCCTCACCCGTGGAAGAAGGTTGTGGCATTTTTTGACACCACGGTTGTACCCATTCAACCACCCGGTCTGCTGCTGTGAGCTGTTGGAAGGAGGCCTTGGATTTGGGCATATACGGCAAGCGACTGCCCTGGCGACATGCTCCTCGGAGTGTCGACGTTCTTGGTGACAATCGACGACTTTTTTTCTTTTTTCTTTTTCCTCCGAAGCCCTGCCTGCCCAGCTGGGCGTAACACGGCGATAGATTCACACTCTCCCAAGCTGTGCATTCCTTCCTCGTGCCTGCCTATTTTTCCTTTTGCCATTCGCTGCTTTTCTTCGACTGCTTTCGTGGGGACTCCCCGATGGCCTGGATCAAACTGGCAGGTGTCGTCGAGGCGCCGAGGTATGCAGGCGCTGCAATGAGGTTCCCGTCCTGTTACACAAAATGCCATGCAGCTAGTGCAAGCCACACACTACCCGAGTTTTCGCGGCAAGGCAGGAGGTGCCTAGTTTCGCCTCCAAGCCGCCTGCACCCACCCAGCGCTGTTTGTGCCGGGCTCACCTTCATCTCACGGCCGCCTCGATCGCTCCTGGCCGTCAACGAAAAACTCATAAGCCTCTTCCCGCCCCGACATGATGCAAAAATCCAAGACCGACCTGCGAGACAACGTTCCCTCCTCCTCCTAGCACCTACCTTCGTAGCCCTCGACCATCTTCGCTCCCGCAATGGCTTTCTCAGATATCCTCAAGTCACACTGGCAGGAACTGAAGAAGGCGAGGCTCTCCCAGGATGCGATTACTGTCAACGGTCGGAGCCTAACTTTGGGTGCCGTGGTGGCCGTAGCAAGGTCCGACCTCAGCCACCATTACTTTGCGCTTTCCAGCTTTCTCCTGGCTAACTCACCCACTGACGCAGATCCACCGAACCCAAGCTTAAGATTGATGCCGCTGCCCTGGCAGGGATCCCGGCATCAGCGGACCTGGTCGTCAACAGCATCTCGCGGGGCCAGGTCATATATGGCGTCAACACTGGCTTTGGCGGCAACGCCGACACCCGCGTTGTCCTAGCCGTCGTTGAGGCCCTGCAGCGCGCTCTGATCCGCAGCAAGCACTGCGGCATCTTGCAACCGGTCCTCGACTCCCAGAACCAGCACCCTACCCCCGACGGGACCTGCAATGGCGACGCCAAGACGCACTCGCTGCGGCTGGCCATCCCGCTCGATCACCCCGAGGCGACAACCTGCATGCCCGAGTCGTGGGTCCGTGCGACCATGGTCGTCCGCCTCAACTCGCTTCTGGGCGGTGCCTCGGGCGTGCAGCTTGACACGGTCGAGACGCTGACGAGCCTCTTGAACTGCGATATCGTCCCCCTCATGCCGCTGCGCGGATCCATCTCCGCCTCCGGTGACCTCAGCCCCTTGTCCTATATTGCCGGCGCAATGCAGGGCGCTCCGGGACTGGGCGTCTACGCTGGGAGCCGCGGCCGTGGCGAGCGGAGATGCGTCCAGGCGGACAAGGCGCTCGCCGAGGCCGGCATCAAGCCTATTCAGCTCGGTCCGAAAGAGGGTGAGTCTGCTGAACTGCGCCCAAAGCGCCCGGTTTTTCTGCGTTAAAAGGAGTCCGTCGTGATGCTGACCGCCGCTTCCCTGACAGGTCTGGCCGTCATCAACGGGACGGCTGTGTCCGCGGGCGTGGCTTCGCTGGCACTGCACGAGTCTCTCTGCCTGGCTGGCCTGTCGCAGGTGCTGACGGCCATGTCGGTAGAGGCTTTCCTGGGCACAGACGAGAGCTTCGATCCCTTCATTGCCGAGATCCGGCCACATCCCGGCCAGGCCGATTCGGCCAGAACCATCCACGCTTTCTTGCAGGGTTCCAGACTGGCCCGGCTCAACGATGGCAAGGACAACGTGCTCAGGCAAGACAGGTATTCGCTCCGCACGGCTGCCCAGTGGATTGGCCCTGTGCTTGAGGACTTTTTGCTGGCACACGACCAGCTGACAACCGAAGTCAACTCGGTCACGGACAACCCGCTGGTGGACACGGTCCGGGGACGGATTCTGCATGGCGGCAACTTCCAGGCCAAGGCTGTCACCTCGGCCGTCGAGAAGCTGCGCCAGGGCCTGCAGTCACTGGGCCGCCTGCACTTTGAGCAGTGCAAGGATCTCTTCAACCCGGACACCAACAGGGGCTTACCTCCAAACCTGGTCGCCGACGAGCCGTCCGGCTCGTATTTGTGGAAGGGCATCGACATCATGACCGCGGCCCTAGCCTCGGAGCTCGGCTTCCTCTCCGGCAACGTTGGCGCGCACGTCATGACGGCCGAGCTCGGGAACCAGGGCATCAATTCGATCGCTCTGGTCTCGGCGCGCTACACCCTGACCGCCGTCGAGTGTCTCTCTCAGCTGGCGGCGGCGCACCTTCTGGTGCTCTGCCAAGCCCTAGATCTCCGCGCCATGTGGGAGGAGTTCCGCCGCGAGTGGCGGCCTTCGTTCGACCGGCTCTTCAGGGAGTCATTCAGCGGCATGTTCCCAGACGAGGCCATGGCCGATCTGGCCGCACTGCTCTGGGTCGTCTTCTTCAACCCCGCGAGCCTGGATCGGCGCAAGGATTCGCGCGACATGTTCAACCAGGCCTCGCGGGCCATGCTGGCACCTATCGTGGAGATGATCGGCAAATTCTCGGCGGATGAGAGCAAATCGCTCCCCATGCCGGTGCTGCAGAGGTTTGTCCGCGACTGCAGTGCGAGTGCGTGCTCTCGGTTTTCCGAGACGCGCATCAAGTACCGACGAGGGGCAGCACAGGCGGCACCATACCTGGGCGGCGCGGCACGTCACATGTACCTGTATGTCCGCAGGGGTCTTGGCGTGCCGTTCCTAGGCGAGGAAGATCTAGAGTCGACGACGCCGGCCACAGCCAACGGGGCGGCCAGGCAGTACCCAGGGACCTTCCTCCCCGACGCGGCCCCAACGGTCGGATCGTACCTCACCGCAATCTATGAGGCGATCCGGAGCGGCGAGCTCTACGACCAGGTGGTGGGGTTGACTTGACCGGGAATACTGGAAAATCAGGGTATAGCGTCAAGCCCCAGGACTCCAAAAAGGGTTCGCCCTAGAGTTTCAGAGCTGAGGGCTCGACCGCCGCTCCCCTCTCGACCATTCATAGACTCATCAACCAATCTACGAGAATTCCTTGACGAAAAGCAAGCGGCACCTGGCGCGGATGAAATTGCTTTGAAAATGCGTCGCCCCCCTGCTGTGGAAATCTCGAGGCATTGCGGTTGTCTTGCTTGCGTGACACACAGTTTGACCTAGGTGATGCGCGGATGCGCGCTGGAGCCAATTATAGCCGCCCTCATGCATTTCTCCTCACTTACAGGCTCAGCCGCACTGCTTTCGGGCCAAGCATCAGACGAACCGCCTCGACAGCAGGCTAGTTCCGTGGCTAAGTCCCAGCCCGGCGGTCTTGGCGGGATGATTCGCCTTGAGCGTCTCGTCTTTGCGTCACTCTGCCGTCGTGGCGTCCGCCATCTCTTTGCTTTTTTACCGCCGCGCCGGTTCCTGCGACGAACACTTTCAGCCACCGTCTGTGAACTTGGATTTTAAGCCAAGATCGCCTTTCCTGCTGGACGCCTCGCGCTGTGGCCCCTCATCCTGCATGCCTGGATTCGGGGCTGCCAACATTCGCTTAGGGACAGTCGGTCTTGTGGCTGCAAATTAGTGAAGCCACGTACAGAAAGGAGCCAAAGCCCTCGTTCAATAAGGATGGGGCAGCGGAGGCTATTATGAAACGTGGCGTCTTTGAAATCTTTGGGTACGAGAGGGTAGGTTGTACAGTTTGGGCTTCAGCCCTTTTTTCCCCCTTCACGACGGTTTCCGGCAGCTGGAGGGCTCTGGCGAGACGCGACTGGCCAGGAGACCACAGTACTATCCCCTCCCGCAATCTCAGGGAACCGCGAGATATTCCTCCCCGCATGGCCCTACCGTCGCCAAGACTACCTAATATCCCCTAGGCGGATGGTGGAGGCAGTGTGACGTTTTATCCTCAACCGCACCGCCAACCATCCCGAGAGGCAAGGCAGTCTTGGGCAGCATGGTGTGTCCAGCCGAGGCGCTCTCCCTGCCGCCCAATGCGCCTCGTGATTTGCTTGCTTGCTTCTACGGCTGCAAAAAAAGGAAACATGGCGCTTCTTCGTAGGCTGTGCGTGGTGCAGAAGCGCCCTCTGAGTGGTTCTAGCCCCTTGAGCGGCTGATAATCACATCATATTAGCGGCTATAGACGACTATCGACTCACTCACTCACGCATCCCTTGGTTGGCATATAAACACCGCCTTCCATCCCTCTCGAGGTCTCAGGGGCTTTGTGTTGTTCTTTCTGCATCGATAGCATCCCACACTCGTTTCGTCTCCTCCGGGAACCATAATTCCAGAAGTCGGTCGCTCTGCTCCTTTCGCTTATCATCGATACCCCCTACTACTACCAAGACCGTCGTTTCTATTCCCAACAGCAAACAGTCTCCAAGATGAAGGTCGCTGGTCTTATCAGCAGCCTGGCCGTGCTGGCCTCTCCCATCCTGGCGGCCTCGTCGCCTTCCTGGCGCAGCGGCAGCGGCGTCGTCCGCCGCGACACGGGCAAGTGCAACATCCAGCTGGCCGCCAGCAGCGGCGGACGCAAGGTCGCCATCGTGCTGGACTCGTCCGGCTCCATGGCGACCACCGATCCTTCCCGCCTCCGCGTCGCGGCCGGCAAGGCTCTGAACAACCAGCTCGTCCCGTCCTCGGCGGCCGCCGGTGGAAAGAAGGCCGACCTTGTCACTGTTGTCGAGTAAGACTCTGCCGAGACTCTGCTGTATGCAATACGAGACGTGAACCAAGAAGCTAACGTTGGATAATGCAAACAGCTTCGACAGTTCTGCCCGGGTCATCTACCCTCTGGGGGACCCTGCTCAGGCCGGCAGCTCCTTTGACAAGATCGACAGCAGCGGGGGCACGTTCATCGCCGAGTGAGCACACACTACTTGTCCTGGTCAACGTGTTTCTTGAGCTACCTGGCAGTTGCTGAACCTTTTTTTTTTAACCCGCCCTCTCCACAGCGGTGTCAAGAAAGCCACGGCCGAGCTCACCAAGCCCGGCAACGACCCGACGGCCGACCGCTCCGGCATCGTCGTGCTCACCGACGGCGAGGACTCGGACACCAAGGGCCTGATCACGGCCATCGAGGCCGCCCGCGCCGCCGGCATCCGCGTCTCGTTCGGCTTCCTGGCCCCGACGGCCGACGCCTTCAAGCCGGACCTGCTGTCGGCCATCCTCAAGACGGGCGGGTCGTACGCCTCGTTCGAGACGGCCGACGCCATCCAGAGCTGGCTGTTCCTGATCCTGTCCAACGGCATCACGGCCTCGGACCGGTCGTCCGGAGCCGGCGCCGCCGCGCTCCTGCCGGGCATCACGGTCGCCAAGCTGTCGGGCAGCCAGCCCGTGGCCTTCACCTACACGGCCCAGGCCGGCGAGAAGCTCGTCTTTGGCGTCTCGTCGCTGTCGGCGCAGGAGCTGAGCGCCGAGCTGTCCGAGGGCGGCGGCGCCGTCGTCGGCAAGAACACGACGGCGGCGGCCGGGCGCAACGCCAAGACGAGCAGCGCCACCGTCACCTTCACGCCCTCGGCCGCGGGCGACCTGAAGCTCGTCGTCGCGGCCACCAACTCGACCGCCGAGGGCGTGTTCCAGGTCTCGCTCAACAGCTCGCTCGGCATCTCGGGCTGCAACCTCACGACGCAGAACCCGCCCGCCTCGGGCGGCAACGCCACCACGCTGCTGCCCACGTACTCGCCCACCAAGCCGTCCACCCCGACCGGCTCCCTGCCGCCCGCCGTCACGGCCGCCGCGTCCAGGCTGGGCTTCCCCGTGTTGGCGCTCGGTGTTGCTGCCGTGCTGTTCTAGAGCGCGGGTGGGCATATGACTTCCCTTGCCTGCACTTGCTTCCCCGTTGTTGTGCTTGTTCTGTCACGACCTTGTCTCTTTCTTTCGACTTCCCTATCGGGAGGGTAATTGCACGTTGAGTTGGGGCGGAATTGTCTTCTTTTGAACACGATAAAGATGTATGGTAGATGAGATTGATTAGGTAGATAGTGATGCTATCTGAACGTTCGATGCGTAATACTTCTCAAGAAACAACAAGGCCAGTGGGGTTTGTCCAAGATGGAAAGCTCGATTTGATTCTCCCTGCCCCTGAATCCGGAGGCAGACGACACACAACCCTAACCCTCTATGCTTGCGTATCCGAAAGTGATGATGGGGAGAGAACAAAGGAGAATTCGATCAAGTCTACCCGACCTACCTCTCACCTTCAAGGCTGCGCCGGGTACTTACTTACCTCCGTCTGGATTCCTGACGCATCTCAAAAGTCCAGCTTGGCCCACTTTGGGCTCAGACCTCCCTCCGTCGTCTGCCCGCGAAGTTTCGCGACCTCGGCTTCCAGCTGCTCGATGCGCCTCTTCAGCCGCTCGTTTTCCCTCTGCTCCTGCATGACCGCGGTCTTGTGGTTAGCCTCGATCAGGATCATGTTCGCCTTGAGCCCGTGGTTCTCACGGGCTAGTTTCGAAAGCACCTCCTCACTCGGCCTCGGCTTCGGCTTCTGGTCGTCGCCGCTGCCGCCGCCCTGGGCGAACACCTCGTCGAGGCGCTCCGCCCGGACGTCCTGCACCAGACACGCCAGCTTGCGCAGCGAGTCGTGCTCGAGCCGGCCCTCGACGCGGGCGATGAGCCCGCCCGCGGCGTGGATGCTGAACGAGACCATCTCGGTCAGCTTCAGGACGGCGCGGCCGCCGATGAAGGTGGCCTTGGAGCCCGGCTCGCGCACGCCGAACAGCGTGCCGTGGACGCCTTCCTCGGGCTCGCGCTCGTCCGCGGGGCAGTCGCGGTCGCGCACGCAGACGAACTCGTGCTCGAACTGGCGCTTGTGGTCCAGGCCCGTGCCGTTGTGCGTGTAGATCGGCAGCGCCTGGATGTGCGTGGCGTGCTTTTCCAGGAGCACGAACTTGCGGTACTTGGTGTAGACATACCCCCGAGTCGTCTCGGTCAGGTTGTCAGCCGAAGCGTTCCCCGCAGACCCCATCGCCGTGTGGTAGGCCGTTTCGAAAACGACTCCGGGGAGACACCTGCTCCGGTCGACGACTCCAAAGTCCCGGCGTTGTCGGAAGGCGGACCGACGTGAGGAAGTGGAGCTTGACTGGGAGGACTGAAGGGCCTCCCAAGCATGAATGGCGTCCCACAGCGGGGACCGCCTCGGGCTCGGCGTCGTCTCCGAGCTCTGGCTCGACTTACCGTACTCTCGTATCTCGCCCTCCTCAAGCTCGTCGTCGTCTTCGGGCTTGTCCTCGGGGCTAGTCGATGGCGACGAGCTCGAGCAGCGTGAGATCCCAGAGTATGTCATCTGTACATCGTCAGCATGGCCAGTCTCTGTGTGCACTCTCGGCATGCCCATGACGCTGTCCCGCCTGCCGCTCTCGCGGGAACGGGAACGCCTTGGCCTGGACCTGTCGAGCATGTCACTAGGTCGCCACCGATCTGCATAAGGCCTACCTCTGTTGCCAGACGCAAAGAAGGCCTTGGGAGCAGCATTATGCTTCGTGATTCTATGACCCCCGTTGAGGGGCGCATGAACAGAAGGCACATGCTGCAAGGCGCGGCCATTGAGCCGCAGAGACACACTACGTGTGGTGGGGGCCATCGTTAATAAGACTTTCGACACAGACGATAGGGGCGAGTCGGAAGCTGTAGCGTTAGCGGAGCTGTGAGAAACCTCTCGCCGCAACGAAACTGGCAGATGAAAGGGGCAAGTTGGAAGATGTAGCTTTGGTGAAGCTATAAGAAATCTCTTGCCGCGACGACACTGACAGAAGCGTTGAGCGTGTCCCACAGCAAACATGCATCGAGGGCATTCTGCGCGTAAGTGAGGGTTGTATCCTCTTCACTTATCGAGATCACAAAGAGGTATTGTATAGCGAGCCCTCCTTTGGCATCTCAGCGGTAAAGATCGCCTAATCAAAGAGACAATGGACACTTTATCGACTCAAAGACTGCGGCTCCCGCACAGGAGCACAGATGCTACGACAAAGAAGCTGGCGTAAAGTTCGCCCGATCGATCTCGGCTCCATCACGATTTCCGGTTTCGGCATGGTAGACAAAAAGGGGAGATAAGCACGAGGACTTCCCTTTGTAACAAAGACGCCTCGTCACATGGGGCTACGTCGAGAAGACTTCCAGAATGCTTTCGAAGGCGATGATCTCTCCTTCTTCTGCTTTCGGGACTTGGGGATTTCGCCCACGACTCTATCTCACATCTATCGGCAGATGCGCAATAGTAGTCCCAACGGAAAAAAAACAAAAGGAATAAAAAAAATACTCTCGCCATATCCAGCCGACGCACAATGTCCGAGATCCATCTCGTCATGACAAACAACCCTTGGATTTCTCACCAACGTAAGTCCATCCGACAGCCGGATGTTGTTGCACTTCAGAAGCACTGTTTCTAATCATAAAACAACCAACCTCCCAGGCGCCGAAGAGATCCTCGACTGGATCGGCCACGTCGTCGAGAACTCAACAAGGGCCGGGGCCGAGCACGAGCACCAAGACGAGCTCGTCCCACTCCCCAGCGCGTCCCTGATCCTCATCCCCGGCGCCGGCGCCGGCTCGGGAAGCCTCACGATGCCTCGGAGCACCTCTACTCTTTCGACGCCCTCGCCGCGGACGGATAAGCGGCGGTTTGGCATGCTGTCGCCCAAAGAGCACCAGCCCGCGTGCAACCACATCTAGGGCGAAGATGGTCACTAAAACAAGATACCTGCCTGTGTAGAGGTGCGAAGTTGCGCGCGGCGGCTGCGAGCTCTCCCTCCGTCTGTTAGAATCGTCGTTACTAGTGACGAGATCGTTTGGTGAGAAACAGAAGGCATTAATAAATATATATAATTAAACGATGAACCATTTATTTATCCTCGGTGGGCATACTACCCCATTGAAGGATGGGATATACGTCTCCTCCTACCTATCCTAAGATCAGCGCGAGTACCTCTAGGCAGAATGGTTTGCTTCATCCCGAGAAAAACACCGCGATATGTCCGAAATCCCATCAAATCCAGCCCAAGATTCCCTCTCTTTCCTACGCCTACCTAGGGATACCAACCACCACCACTCGAACCCAAGGTCAACGCAACCAGCGAATAAATGCCCCGCCCTTTGAGAGAACCCAACTAAACCGCAATATGCCACCATTCCCGAATTCTGACCCGACCCACTACCCCTGGCCTAGCCAACCCATCTACGGGCGTTCAGGAACATCTTGAACCATGGCCCGTACCGACCCCACTTCTCGAGCTGGCCCTCGGGCGCCCAGCTGCACACATCCGCCATGACGGTCCTCTCAGGGTGCGGCATCATAGCTAGCACGCGCCCGTCGGGGCTGCTGACGCCGGCAATGCCCATCGGGCTGCCGTTCGGCGAGAAGGGGTACTGCTCCGTGACCTTGCCGTAGTTGTCCGTGTACTTCATCGGGATAAGCCCCCGCTCACTGAGGGAGCGAATCGCCGCCGCCGAATCGAACGACGCCCTGCCCTCGCCGTGAGAGACGACGATGGGCAGTTGTGAGCCAGACATGCCGTCAAAGAACACCGACGGCGACGAAGCCTTGGGTAGCTCAATCTTGACCATCGACACGCGTCCCTCGAACTGCTGGGACGCGTTCTCGACAAAGGTGGGCCAGATGCTCTGCACACCTGGGATGAGCTCCTTGATCCTTGTGAGCATCTGGCAGCCGTTGCAGACACCGAGAGTGAAAGTGTCTTATTGTATGACGCCAAGTTAGCAACACATTATACGCGTCTTTGCAAGGCTACTATAGAACATGGGCATACCGGGTCGCTTGAAAAAGTCTTGGAACGTCTTGCGAGCGTTATCGTGGAGGAGAATCGACGCAGCCCATCCCTGGCCGGCGCCGAGGACGTCGCCACTATCGATATGTTAGCCACACCGTCAAAATCACGAACTGCGAGTTGGCTGGACTGGAGGATGGTAGCACGTACTAGCTGAATCCACCGCAGGCCGCAAGGCCCGAGTACTCCTGGAGCGAGTGGCCGCCGAGAATATCGGACATGTGAACGTCGACAGCGTCGAAGCCTGCGGCGCGGAAGGCGAATGCCATCTCGGCGTGGCCGTTGACACCTTGCTCGCGCAGCACAGCAACCTTGGGCCGCGCGCTGATCAGACCCCTCAGATTTGTCATAACGGGCAGCGTCACTTCGGCTGGGTCGAACGTGAGCTTGTACGACATTCCGGGGTCGCTGGCATCGGCAAGCGCGTCGAACTCGGCCTTGGCACACGCCGGGTTGTCCCGCAGCTTCTGCATCTCAAACGACGTGCGTGACCAGATCTGCTGGAACTCGGCACGGTCCAGCACTGCGAGCGCTGTTCCACTGCTCTTGATGGTGAGAGACTGATTGGGGGCTGAGCGTGCGTACCCAATCTTCTTGATCAGGCCCTTGGGCGGGCCGCACGTCGCGAAGCACTCCTTGAACCGCTTCTCGTGCGCCTTGCGCACCTGGAAGACCGCGCCCAGCTCCTCGTTGAAGAGCGTGTCAAGTATGTCCTTGGTCGAGCCTGTCGTGACCAGGTCGTCGATCTCGATGTCGACGCCACATCTGCCGGCGAACATCATTTCTGCCACTGTGGTGAGGAGGCCACCATCGGACCGGTCGTGGTACGCAAGGACACAGCCGTCCTCGTGCAGCTGATTGACGGCGTCGAAGAAGTCGACGAGCAGCTTGGTCGACCGCACGTCTGGTGCCTCGTTGCCCAGCTGGCCCAGAGTCTGCGCAAGCGCTGAGCCTCCCATGGCCTTCCGCCCCTCGGCGAGGTCCACGAAAAGCAGCACCGAATCGCCAACCTCCTCGACCCGACGAAGCTGCGGAGTCCAGGTTCTACGCACATCCTCCACGGGCGCGAATGCCGAGATGACGACCGAGACGGGCGCCGTCACGCTCTTGCTCTCGCCAGTGGCCTTGTCCTCCCACGACGCCTTCATCGAGGTGGAGTCCTTGCCCACGGGAATTGCCAGGCGCATCTTCGGGCACAGGTCCAGGCCAATCGCCCTGACCGCCTCGTACAGCGCCGCACCCTCGCCAGGGTGGTTGACCGCCGCCATCCAGTTGGCCGACAGCTTCACCCGCCTGAGGTCACCTCTCGTGTTGGGCTCTGCTTGGATATCCGCTGCGCTCAGATTCATGATGCTCTCCGCCACAGCCATGCGCGCCGAGGCGGACGGCGAAATCAGCGCCAGTGTTGGCTTCTCTCCAACTGCCATGGCATCACCCATCCTTGTCTTGTCGTCGATGCTGAAAGACCCCAGGGTGACGGCAACATCAGCCACGGGAGTTTGCCAGGGCCCCACCAGCTGGTCTCGCGTTGTTAGGCCTCCGACTGTCCTGTCGCCGATGGTGATGAGGAACATCTTGGAACCAACGGACGGGAGCGTGAAGACGAGCTCCGCCGCCTTCGTGACCGCCTCGCCGTTGGTAAGGGTCCCGCACTGCGCCTGAAGACTAGCCGCCGAATCAAAGGGCTTGAGGTTCCGCTTAACCGTCTGGACAGCCCGAACCTGCTTCCGGCCAGGTGGGAAAAGGGCATCCATGGGGAGATCGATCGGGAGGGGATGTTCCGGGGAGTCGCGGTCGGTCAAGACGAGCCTCGAGTCGTCATTGCTGCCTTTAGGCAGCACCGTCCCGACCGTCGCGAACGGGCAGCGCTCCCTCTGACAGATCCTGGTGAACCGGTTAAGATTCTCGCTGTTGACAAGCAGCACGTAGCGCTCCTGGGACTCGTTGGCCCAGATTTCCAGGGGCGACATTTTATTGTCGACCGAGTCGATCTGGCGGAGCTCGAACTTGCCACCAAATCCGGCGTCACGCACGATCTCGGGCAGCGCGTTGGACAGCCCGCCGGCGCCGACATCGTGGATGAAAGCGAGGGGATTTTCGGGGCCCAGCGACACGCACGCGTTTATCACCATCTGCGCCCGGCGCTCCATCTCAGGGTTGCCCCTCTGCACACTGTTGAAGTCCAGCTCGGCGCTCGCCTCGCCCGACGCGCTGCTCGAGGCCGCACCACCGCCAAGGCCAATCAGCATGGCTGGGCCACCCAGGACAATGGCGTAGGCCGACGGCTGCACGTCGGCGCCGTTTTTGAGTGCATGCTGCGGCCGGCAGGTTCCCTGTCCACCGGCGATCATGATGGGCTTGTGGTAGCCCCTCCACTCTGGCGAATCGCTTGATTCGCCTCCCTGACCCCCGGTGTTGGTGAGCAGCGTTCGGAAGCAGCCCGTGAGGGAGGCGCGCCCATACTCGTTGGAAAAGCGCGCGCTGCCGATTGGCGCCTCCAGCATGATGTCCAGGCTGCTGGCATAGTGGAACGGCTTGCCGATGTCAACCTCCCACGGGCGCGCCGCTCCAGGGATGTTGAGGTCCGACACAAAGAAGCCGCAGAGGCCGACCTTGGGAGACGAGCCCCTGCCGACAGCGCCCTCATCCCTGATCTCGCCACCGGCACCGGTCGCGGCGCCCGGGAACGGTGAGATGGCGGTTGGGTGGTTGTGGGTCTCAGCCTTGATGATAGAGTGTTGGACCTCCTTGGTCAACTTCCAGACGCCCGTGTGGTAGTCGGGCGCCCAGTAGTTGGCAGGGTTGCCGCTCAGGACGGCGGCGTTGTCCGAGTAGGCCGAGACGGTGAAATCAGGCGTCTTCTGGTGCGTATTTTTGATCATCTGGAACAAGCTCGTGTCCTCGGCCTTGCCATCAATGTTCCAGCTGGCATTGAAGACTTTGTGGCGACAGTGCTCCGAGTTGACCTGCGCAAACATGAAGAGCTCAATATCATGCGGCGGGCGGCCCAGCGCCGTGTACGTCTCGACCAGGTACTCCATCTCAGACTGGTCCAGGGCGAGGCCCATGCGCTGGTTGTACTCCTCGAGCGCCTCAACCGGGGAGCGGCCCTGGTCCTTCTGTGCGAAGATGTCGACCACGGCCAGCCCGGCTCGCTCGCCCAGACCGAACATGCCCTCCAGCGATGGCGGCTCCAGCGCAAGAGTCTCGGTCATGCGGTCGTAGAGCACATGGCGAAACTCGAGGTCTTCCACGGCCACCGAGGCGACGGGCTCGGCAAATTCGATTGTGACGATGCGGCCCCTCTCTATGCGCTGGACATGCTCCTTGAGATTGCAGACATGCGCGATGCTTGTGGCCTGTGACGACCACGGACTGATACCGCGCGGGGTAACGTAGAGTTGAATGCTGGTGCCGGCGTGGCCCGCCGAGGGCGGCAGGCTCGGGTCATTGATCTGGAGGAGATGGGCGACCTTGGCAAGCACGTCCTTGCCGTTCTGGGGGGATTTGAGATCGATGTAGTAGACGCGCTGGCCGCTGACGGACTTGACGGTGCGACTGGTGGAATTGTTACACTGCAAAGCGAGAGCCAATCGACATTAGTAAACGACGGATCGCGTCACCTCTTTCAACACGTTTCCATTCTCTAAAGAACCACAGCAAGACAAACGGCTAGCGGTTGCGCCAGGGCCAGCAGCGCTCAAGGCAGCGGGCGCCCGGCAACGACGTCACGTACGCGATCAAGAAGCTTCTGCGTCTCGGTGACGGTGAAGCATTCGCCTCCGATGAGGATCTGGGGCGCCATGGCGAAGAGGATACGATGATCACGGCGAATTGGCAATGGCGCCCATGGGGATGCACTGGTATCTTGTCTATTGAAGTCTACCAAAGATCTAAGACGGAGGTGGCGCGGGGCTATGAGAAAACAACTGTCACCTGGAAGGATGCTGTCATCTCCAAGCCTCTTTCCAGGATCAATGGTGGGGTAGAAGGATTTTCTGCCGCTTTTTTTGGGGGGTGGGGTCCCAGGAATTAGGCGGCGGTCAGCCGCCAGCAGCAGCGGGGGTCGGCCAGGTCGGCTGCATCAATGCTGCATGCAGTGTGACGATCACGTGCCGACCCGTCACTCAACCAGATCCCTGGCAGCCCAGGGGCGCGTTTCGCCCATGCAATGGGGGGAGACGCGCTTTAATTGATCAACCTACAACCATCTTCCCTAGATAGAACCCCGCCGTGAAATCCAGACAGACACGCTTGGGGATATTCGGGAAATCATTGAAATACGGTGACCAAGTACTGGACACTGGGACATCTGAGCATCGTCCAGGCTCACATTGTTAGGCCCTCCGAATCCCTATTGGAGCGCACGCAATCTCACCAAGAGAAACCCCACACCCGCGCCCTGCCTGCAACCATGTCCAGCAGGCGTCTCGTCCAAGGCGGGGCCTCCTCGGCTAGCCGCCGTCCCGGCCGGGACAGACCAGAGGCCGCGCCAGAGATGCCGCCGTACGAGCGGCCGGCTTTTACCATGTCCGACCCGGCGCGGCAGAGCTTGGCCGGCCTAGCAAACAACACCGAGGCTCTGGCAGAGCTCGAGAGGACCCTCGCCAGCCTGTCCAAGCTGCTGCCCACCGCCATCAGCAGCATCAACGACCGCCTGGTCGAGCGCCGGGAGGATGTCGAGCGGAGGGCCAGGAGGAGGCGGCGGCAGCCGCTTGCTTCGTCCGAGACCCCCGACGCCGACGCGAGGGTTGAGCAGGCCCTAGCCCATCTCGAGGGCGTTGTGCCCGGCCTGTCTGCCGACATAGAAGCCGCGGCGCGTGACGTCATCAACTACCGCTACGCGGCCCAGTGCGCCAAGGTGTCGCTGCGCGAGGCCCACGCCTCCGTCCAGGCCCAGCCCCGACAGGCAGCGCCGGCAGCAGCAGCTTCTTCTCGCAACGGCACGCATGCGGCCAGTGGCGGGAACGGCCAGCGGCCCCGCTTCCAGGAGGTCGAGGATGTCGACGACTTCCTATCCTCCACCCAGCGGGCCGCGGCGGACGAGGAGGCGGACGAAAACGGCGAGGGAGAGGACAGCTCCAGGGCATCCCGGGAAAAGCGCACCGAGGGCCCGCCCGGTCCGCTACGTCTGTACGCCGAGGCGCGCAAGACCAAGGCAGCCGAGTTCGAGACCATGTCTGCGTACGACAAGTACGCCGTGGACAACGACTACATCTCGCTCAAGAAGCACTGGCACGACGCGCTGCACCCGGACGGCACCCAAACCCTTCCGGACGCCCATCGCTGGTTCGACCGCAACGGGAACCCCGTCCTGCCGCCCGCCGACGGTAGTGGCGGAGCAGGCGACGGCAACGACGAAGACGACGATCTGATCGTGGCCGGGGTCAGCGACAGCCTCAAGTGCCCTATCACCCTCCGCGACTTCGAAGAGCCGTACTCGAACAACAAGTGCAAGCACACCTTTGAAAAGTCGGCCATCGTGGACATGCTCACCAGAGAGGGGGGTGAGCCTCTGAAGTGTCCGGTGGGCGGGTGCGAAGAGGTATGTATATCCCGGATTATCCTGCCGCAAGCTACCTATCTACCGAGTTGGTGCCATTCGGAAAAGGCTAACAAATTTGACCCTGACAAGACCTTCACGCTGGACGACTTTTTCAACGACCTTGTCATGAAACGCAGGGTGGACAGGGCAAAGCAGCGAGCAGAGGAAGAGGAGAGCGGCTCAGAAGCCGAGGATGCAGACGGCCCCAGCATGGTCGAGACGGGAGCCCGCAGTCGAGGCAACCGATCCATCAAAAAAGAGACGATTAGATCCCAGTCTTCAGACGAATAGAGGTAGATAATCCAAACACATGGCAAGCAGTCACAGACCGCACTGCGGCGCGACCCTCAATATGGAAATTCAGTACACTGTGAGCCGGCCATGTCCACCTTCTCCCTGCTCGTTCTTGTCGCGCCAAAGATGAAAACTTTGACACCTCCTGTGTAGTCCCGCGTAAAAAGGCGACCCCGTGGTCAGAATTAAGGCCCTGGCAGTCGTGATAAACGGCACCCGTGTTCCCACCATTACAGGGAAATTGGTAAAGCAGAAAGAAAAGAGAACCAAAAGGAGATATATCGGTGGAGGGGAATAGAATAGATGAGAGAGTAGGAAGGGGAGAAACCGGGAATGGGAAGGTTATACAAAAAAATGCGAAAGCACACACTGATGGTAACTTGGCGACGTCTCCGCTTATGACCAGTCCCTTTGACAGCCGAAGATCAGGTCGTTACTAAGCAGACATAACCCGATGCAGCCATAACTAACGTCTATCATTTCTCTTGGCGGTACTACTTCTACACCTCCGGCGTGGCGGCCTTTCATAGTTTATACTGATTGAACAAAGCGACCGATTCAGTTGTACAGTAAGGATGCAGATAATGACCCGGCTGAGCTTTACCCATCTCTAGATCTCTAGCTGCCCTGCTTCTCTCCCGCGTGGGCGACGTCTGTCGGACGGCTCCACGTTCGGATATGACCTATCGACTCCGTCAGATGCTAAACGATTTGCTTAGGGGAAACCATCCCGAGAATACCTACCGCTCTTGCAACTAGTCATAATAGAATCTTCGGTAAATTCAACCCAGCAGAGCGGGTCTTTGTCTATGTTCTTGGACTACATGTGAGGTTAGCGCCGTTGCCGCAAACACAGAGCCAAAGATAAGGGAGAAGGAGCGCTTACGCAGACTGGAGGCAGCATCGCCGTCTTGGCTCGAGGCACGACCGGGTGGGGTAGTACCTTTTCTGCCGGCTCAGAAGCTGTCGACGTGGTGTTCTGTGTATCGGCACGCTGCAGCGGCGACGTGGCCGCCACGCCTCTCTGGATAGAGGCCTGTGCGTGTTGAGTATCAGCACCTCACTCGCCTCAAAATACTTGCACTAGAAAACTAGATCCTGCATTGACATGCAGTAGTGGCCAGTGGCAACTCTGCCACAGCCCATGCTTTCATCCAGCAATGCGCGGCGGGTCGAACTCACAGCGGCTTTGGGTCTATGGAGCATTCCAACATTGAAGTCCCACAGACACAATCGGCAGTCCTCGCCAACGCTGCCGAATCGGTAGTTTTTGGTGTCGCATCTCCAAGGATCGAATGCAACTGAGGTTACCCACGACTGATGTCCCTGGCATCGCGCGATAAGGGCTGACTCTGCGGGGCACCAAATCGAGATGAGGTCGTCTTGCCCTCCCGTGAGGACGTACTTGCCGTCAGGGGACCAGCACACGCAGCTGAGGCCACCATAGTATGAAAGGAACAGGTCCAGAAGCCTGTAAGAGTTTGTCAGTCTATCACATCCTGATTACTGGTGCCTGCGGGTTCGGAAAGCTGTGAGGGATACAACTGCGCCTCTGCAATCCATGTACTCACTGTTCCTTCAGGTAGTCGATGATCCGCAGGGAGCCGTCTTCCGAGACAACGGCCAGGTGCCTGTTGTCGGGAGAGAAGGAAAAGGCGTTGGCGCGCTGGTTGGAGAGCTTCCAGACGGACACCGGATTGAACTTCTGGTTTTTGGAGGAGACAGATTTAACAACCAGAATCTGCTGGCGGAAGTTGATCCGAGGCTTGGTTCCCGACGTAGCCGTTGCGTCTGGCTCGCCATTCTCCTTGGAGGTGCCATTCTCCTCCTCTTCCGGTGAGAAGCTTGCATCCTCCTTCTCCTTGTCGTACACGACGAGCGAGCCATCCATGTGAGCCGCCATGAACAGGTTATCCGACCCAGGGATCCAGCGAATCTCAGATACTGGAGTCCCGTTGATGATTCCCTAATACGACAGCAAAAGTAAGCACCACAGAAGAAACCCAATTGTCAAAAGTAGGGGCAGGGGCATGATCACGTAACAAAGGCCCATACATTCTTGTTGAGCCTCGTGTATCTTTGTGACATTGGCTCCCACCAGATAACTTCGCCCGTGGAGAAGCCCATGACCACGTCTATATGTGTGGTGTTCCGGGTGACCTTATTGACGTCGTGGCACAGGCAGTGGGCTTTGGTGAACAGAATCTTAGTCAAGTAGTCGACCTGGAGGATTATCAGTAAAGGCTAGGAACTGCGCAAGAGTGTTTGGCACAGCGAGCTGCTGTGGCAGCAACCCAAACAATCACACACCTTGCTCGGCGAGGACAGATCTAGCCACTGAAAGGCCCGATTGATGTTCGCAAAGGCGAACATGCCGTCGCTGGGGCGCTCGGCCAGCCTCTTGGAGAGATTCTCATGGATTATAACCCGGGAGATGAAGGAAGAGTTGCTCTTGGTAATGTTATTCTTGGGCTTTCTCCTCTTATTGGCATCCTTAGTGGGGGCTTGTGTGAGGAGCGTGTTCCCTTGGCCGAAGGCTGGCGCGGACGAGGCCAGCTCGCTCGAGGCTGCTCCGCCATCGGTGCTCATGCCCGCATCCGTGGAGGACTCGCTCTCACGGGATTTCTCCGGCATGCTTGCCTGTCCGGCGCCACTCTCCTGGAGGCTTGTCGCGGACACGGCGGCCAACATCTTGCTCAAGGTCGGCGGCGTAGAGCGATCATCGAGGTTCAGGAGCGACAGCTTGCTGCCTGCGGTGGCGGGCTGGGGAGTCGTAGCCAAGGGATTGAGGTTCACAGGCGGTGCCTCAGACGGATGGGGTGGCGGCGTTGCCAAGTGCAAGTCCTCCTTGAGTACATAGAGACCTTTGTGGGTTGTGATGATTAGCCTACGTCATGTCATATGCAACATGCGTTCGACAGCCAACCCCTTATCCACGAAGCCAGCGGCTGCGGGCGGTTGGCTCACCCTCTCCGACGAGGAACTGGAACTCCGGCCCCGAGGGGTTCGACAGGATATTGTTTGTCTCGATCATGGGCGCGATGTGTCCACCCGCAGCCATGGCTGCGTTGTAGGCGGCCTGGGTGGGGTATCGGGGAGGAGGGGGAAGAACACTACTGTCGCGAAGAGGAGATGGACATCAGCAATGGTCTATGCTTGTTCGCGCAAGGGATGCTGAAGACGAAACCAAGAAAGACTGGAATATTATTGATTGAAGAGCTGAGGCTGTAGCATCGAAGGTGTCGTGGATGGAGAATCGTACAACATGGTGACGGCTTGGGTCGAGGCCTGGTCAGAGCACGGGTAGGGAGGCACAGGAAGGGGCTCCTGAGGAGGAGGGTGCTTTCCGGTCGGCTCTCAAGTCCAGGTTGCACAGCTCACGAGCTCGTGGAAAGGGCAGTGGAGCGTCGGGTGTAAGTTGCGAGGCTGACGGAGAGCGGCAAAGAATTGCTGTCGGAAAAAGGCAAGGGCGACGATGGCGATGCGGACTGTTGGGAGTTGCGGCTATTTTGTTGCGCAAAGGAAGCTCCGGTCGTCAACAATCGGCTCAAGACCCAGGGCTCGGCTTCTGCATGTGCTCCATTGCTTATTGCTCCGTCCATCGCTGCGCGGGCAGGGAGCTACCGCATTCGATCAGCTTGTGGGGTAATCATCTCCCCACCCCTCTTTCCCCAGGTTCTGCGCAGCGGAGAGAGAGCATTTGAAGATGTCATGAATTGAAGGCTGAGTCCTAATCCAGCAGGTCGTACGGTTCAAGTACGGGTGATTGATGGTGCAGCGCGCCAGAGAGTTGTAGCATCCATGAGACCCCGAAATTTCCTGTAGCAGGAAGAACTACATCTTCAACTTGCATGCATGTGAGCTCAGATCCGTCAACGGCCAGCGCATCACTGGCTCAGGACAGCGTAGCCGCTTTCTTCGCTCGAAAAGCCCCACATTCCAATTCATCCAAGTCGGCCGCCACAGTTGGTTGGCTGTGACGTGTTGAAAGCTCGGGGCGTGCCGAAATTCCGACCATTCAGCAGCGCTGCCACGACACCCTGGTTCCAGCTGCTCTTCCTCCTCTGGACGCAACGGAGAGCTTGTCCCGCTGAATCCGACCTCGGGCAGCGGGCTGGCACTGAACGCGATCGACGTGCAAGCTTCGAAGTTGTGCCGCCACCCGCTGCCATCTACCAATCACCAGCTAATCATCTGGCTTCACTGGCCCGCCTCCTTGGCATAACGACCGCTGCTTCTGCCATCATACCCTTTTCCCATGCCACGAGCGTAACCCGACGACGGCGAGCATGCTTTGACGGGAAACGCTCGTCCTAGAGGCAACATGACGACAGGTTAGTCGACACATTTTCGCCTGCCCGCCTCTCTCTCTCTCTCTCTCTCTCTCTCTCTCTCTCTCTCTCTCTCTCTCTCTCTCTCTCTCTCTCTCTTCCACAGCATCATCTGACGCCCGCGGCGACTCGCAACCAGTGCGCATCTGCGTCTGCGGCGACGAGGGCACGGGCAAGTCCAGCCTAATCGCGTCGCTAGTCAAGGACGTGTTCGTCGCCAACAAGATCCAGCCGGTCCTCCCTCAGATCACGATCCCGCCCAACATCGGAACGCCCGACAATGTCGTCACCACCATCGTCGACACCTCGGCCCGGCCCCAGGATCGCACCACGCTACGCAAGGAGATCCGCAAGTCGAACGTCATACTGCTGGTTTACGCGGACCACTACAGCTATGAACGCGTCGCCCTATTCTGGATGCCCTACTTCCGCTCCCTCGGCGTTAATGTCCCCGTGGTGTTGTGCGCGAACAAGTCGGACCAGGCTGGCGAGGGCGGCTTCATTCAGGTCGCCGACGAGGAGATGCTGCCCGTCATGACCGAGTTCCGCGAGATCGATTCGTGCGTGCGCTCCAGCGCCAAGGATCACCACAACGTCGTCGAGGCCTTCTTTCTCTGCCAGAAGGCCGTCACGCACCCCATCGCCCCGCTCTTTGACTACAAGGAGGGCAAGCTGAAGCCTGCCTGTATCGACGCCCTCAGGCGCATATTTTATCTGAGCGACAAGGACCAGGATGGCTATCTCAGCGACAAGGAGATGCACGAGTTCCAGGCGAAGTCGTTCGACAAGCCCCTCCTACCCGAAGAGCTGGAAAACATCAAGACGACCATCGCCAAGGCCATCCCCAGCTCTCTCATTGAACACGGCATTGATCAGCCAGGCTTCCTGCTGCTGAACAAGCTCTATGCGGAAAAGGGCCGCCACGAGACAATCTGGACCATCCTACGCCACCATCATTACACCGACAGCCTGAGCCTCCACGACAGTTTTCTACGCCCCAAATTTGACGTGCCGGAATATGCGTCGGCCGAGCTTAGCCCGGCCGGATATCGGTTCTTTGTGGATCTATTTCTGCTGTTCGACAAAGATAACGATGGCGGCTTGAACGACCAGGAGCTCGCCGCGCTTTTTGCGCCAACCCCGGGGCTGCCAGCGTCGTGGCAAGAAACCTCGTTCCCATCTTCCACTGTCAGAAACGAGGCTGGATACATAACTCTGCAAGGATGGCTAGCGCAATGGAGCATGACGACGTTCGTTGAGCCCAAGACCACGTTGGAGTATCTCGCGTACCTTGGCTTTGAGCCTCCCAACCCGAGGGACGCCATCACGGCAGCCCTCAAGGTAACCAAGGCCCGCAAGCGGAGGAGGAAACCGGGCAGGGTGGAGCGCAACGTTGTGCTGTGCTATATCGTCGGCGCATCTGGTGCTGGCAAGTCCTCGCTGCTCGATGCATTCCTCAGTCGGCCGTTCGAGCCGCTCTACCGACCGACCATCAAGCCGCGACGAGCAGTGAACAGTGTTGAGCTCCAAGGCGGTAGACAGTGCTACCTTATCCTGGAGGAGCTTGGGGAGCTGGAACCGGCCATACTCGAGAACCAGGCCAAGCTGGATGCGTGCGATCTCATCTGCTACGCATACGACTCGTCCGATCCGGACTCGTTTTCACACATCGTGTCGCTACGTCGGCGCTTCCCCCAGCTCGATGACCTACCAGCCATATACACGGCGCTCAAGGCCGACCGGGACAAGACGATGCAGCGCTGTGAACTGCAGCCTGATGCATACACATCGAGCTTGAATATGAGCACCCCTCTGCACGTGAGCGTCACGTGGAACAGTATCAGCGAGCTCTTCGTCGCGCTCGCCGAGGCCGCCACAAACCCCAGCACGGCGTTTCCGAAGAGCGAGGAGCCGCCGCCGGACAGGACTAGTCTGTACGTTGCCCTTGGCGCTACAGCCTGCGCCGCTGCCGCCGCCTTTATGATTTGGCGACGGTCTACCAACTCGACCTGATCCGGGCCGGCGTTCTACCCAACGAGGCAACCGGCCGGCCTACTGTCCTTCATTAGGTGTCTCTCCTCCCTTGCTTCCGAACTTGCCCCCTTGTCGACCCTTTTGCTAGCATTGGCGTTTCGTTTAGAGGTCGTTTAATACTCATCGTGGCTAGTCCGTTTCAGTTTCATCCATCCGCATTATCCCATCCACCCTGCTTCTCCCCTAATCCCACTCTCTTCGCACCACGCATGTGGACGACGCTCGCCCTGAGCTCTGCGGACCTTTGATACCCAAGACTGCTAGTCTGAAGACTCACTCAAGACTCAACCACATTTGATTTCGCAACGACAGTATCAAAAGTCGTCCATCAACCATGCGGTGCATGTCCGACAGGTCACTTCGGCCTGGCTTCTCATCTTGGCAAATGTAAATGTCTACATGCACAAAACTTGCTTCGTTCCAGGGAACATAACATCGACAACTTCGGAGTCAAGAATTTGCGCGGCTCTCTGGGACGGACTTGGCCGCCCGTTTGCCCAGCAATCTATCGGCAGAGGTACCTCTAGGGCATGGTCCTACCTAAGTGGATAGGTCCCCACCCAATACACACGAAACATGAGCATATGCATCTTTCATGTTTGCGGCTTGTAAAGCTTGGCTAATATATGAATAGCGCTTGCGGTCGAACCATAATGAGCGGGGATGTGCCAACTAGCAGTGCAAAATAGGGTGCGTTGCCACTCCAAGGAGAGGTCCGCCCTGCAACAGCCTACGGCCGGATCCGAGTAGGGAAACGTTAGGTACAGTAAGATGGTTTTAAGAACAAGAAGGCAACCCGGATGTTAAGAAACATCTTCGATGCCGGCCTGCAACCCAGGTTGCGGAGCCTCCTTTCATGCACCTACGCGACCGACGGTGGGGGTCAATCGCCAGAAAGGGTCGAGAAGGCGGTATGTTGGCGCCAGTACATACTAGCACCTTTAACCTCCCACAACGGAAACTACCAGGAAAAAGTATACTGGTCAAGACGACTTGGATTGAGATGCCCAAAGAACTACCTACCTGCCTAGGTACCCCGAGAACCACCTAGAGCAGAAAAATTAGAACTCGATGGCGAAACTCGGTGCTGGCCGGACTTGGTTCGGAATGAGGCTCGCGAGCAACCTGGATACCAGTCACAGTCCCAAATGGGAATCCTTGTTTGGATCTACGCCACATTGGATCGCGTGTTTGTTTCGCCTTAATTTGGCCTTCTCCGCCGTGGATGTTTGTTTTGCCGCTTGGCCGACCAAGGCACGATTACGATATCACATCGGTTTCAGTCGAATCACCATGGATCGCCAAACCCCCTCATCTGGACAGACGGTGAGAATGCCTGCCCAAGAAACCATGAAAAGAGCCGCCATGTTGAGCGTCAGTCAGGCAAGTGAGTCAAAAAATTCCCGTCGGGTGGAGCTCGGGCCGCGGGCGCTTTCGTCCATGGATGGAATGTGATCCACTCGACCTCTGGCTCTGGCAATCGTTGGTCCAGATCAGGGGGCTCGTTTGGTAGCCCGACCCATAGGGGTGTTCTAGAAGCGTTCGGCCGCTCTGACCGCCTGAGCAAGATGGAGAGGGAGAGAGCTTTCGGGAGAACACGGCTTGGCGTAATGGGCCCCAGGACCCACAACTTGGAACCAAAACAGGCGGAAGAACTGGGCCCCGATTCGGGAATGGCATGCTTGACAGCCCATTGTGCCATTTCCAGCAGCAATTGACGGACGACGCATGTGCTGCGCAAACTGCTGATTTGGGCGTATCTCGTTCCAAAGAATTCCCGGAACCACCCGAAGATATCGTTCATCTGCGCGTATCCCACCGCAAGCAGGCTCTGAAGCCAAGGAGAACTTCGGCAGCGCGAACGGAACTTATCATACCGGCGCAAACCTGATATCGCGTCTGGCCTGGCACATGTCTGACAGCATGGCAAAATTTTCGCCTCAACAGAATGCCAATAGCCCTCCAGCTGGGATCGTGTTCGGAAGATTTATCAGCCGGACGCCCAGGCTGGCCGAAGGACGCGGCTGGAGTTTGAGACTCTGGTTCTGTGGGACCACAGGCCGCTAGCCGCGCTCACGGAAGGGGTGTGTCTATACAGCCATGTACAATATATATTTACACATATGCACAGCGTGCATGTCTGTTGGAGGGTGGTAGGTACGGAGAAGGTCCCTCAACATCATGACAGGATTCCCTGCTTCGGATGTGCCTCGCGGAGCCGAAGGAGGGGTCCATCCCGCTCGTGCCACACCGGCTTTCTGCAGAGCGATAGCAGGTTGGGTTGGTTACATGCGGAATAATTTTATATATTACACATATGTAAGCATTTGGCAGACCTGCAGGTGTGGCCGCAGTTCCCATGCATATCGTCAGATTGAAAACCGAGAGGGGCCGGGCGATCAGGTCAGGCCACAGGGTTCGCGCCGTGACTTGGCATTCCAACGCCTGATTGCCCTTCCATGTCTGGAGGCCAGCAAAACGCCAGATAAGCTCTTGGTTAAGGATGGAAGCTCCAAATCCCGACGTAGGATGGGCCAGTATGATGATTGGGTCTAGGCCAGTAAACTTCGGGCAAACCTGACCCGGAGTCTTAGTAACGTAGCAGTGTCCTTGATACGAAATGGCACGCGGAGATAGAGGCCATTCCAGAGACAACACGAGCTGGGATGTGCTGTGACACGCAGCTAGTACGCAGGTGTGATCCATAGCTGCTTCGCTGGCACGCCGACCACGAAAAAAAAAAAAGGCAGTCCCAGCCTTTGCTGTTACTTAGCTGGACTGCCATCTTTTTTGTGGGCGGGGTGGCTGGCTGCCAGGGTCGTCAGGAACACGGCCGGCATAATGTCTCCGGAGCTTGTTCCTGTTTGCGCCTGTGCGGCGTATGGCGAAACTTCTTATGGGTCGCACATTATGCTAAACTCACGTAACTCAAAATGCAAGAGGGAAAAAAGCCCCTGGATCTAGATCAGGCGTGGTAAAGGAGGCGTCGAACCGAAAAGCTGTACGGCGTCGGGTTGCGGCTGACACGCATATAATCTTGTCGGTTCTTGTGACCCAAACGCTCGGCTCGGTGAGAACACAAAAAAAAAAAAGGACATGATAGCTGGATAGCACATGCACGTCGCCTCAGCGTGCATGCATGCCACACGCACTACCCCACATAGTGTCAGTCTGTGCTGCCAGCTAGATGGTGATACGCGACCAAGTCCAACTTCCGGACTTGTACATAGCACAGAGAGGGGTACATATTATGCAAATCCAAGGGGAAAAAGACCCCGCAAATCTTGAACGACGGGCAGGAACGGGATTGAATGCCGAAATCGTCAGTGTGTCAGCGCCAAGCCCCTGGGCTTTTTTTTTCCTTCCACGCCACCGACGGACGAAATTTACCAAAAAAAAGCGCAGCTTGCTGCCCCTATCGGATCCCAGGCTCAGAACAGAACGACCTGAGTCAAGTGGGATCGCGATTGGGACGGCAAAACCTCCCCTTGTGCGCTTCTTTCCGCAACCCCGCCAAGTCCGGTCCAATTCCGAACGCCACATATGCACACGAAAGGCTGCTCAGCATTTTGCCTCAACGTCATGATCGAGATCTTCTTTCGCGTTTTTCTCATGTCGCCTCTGCCCTTTCGCCTCTCTTGCCAACCACCATCGCAGAGATGAGCTGCGCCAAGCCAGCGCGGCGACGATAGGCGCTGCCCGACTGACCTCATCGCACGGTCGTGTGAATGTCCATAGGTGTCTCCACAAAGGGGTGTGATGGCACGACCCACGCATATCTCACAGATGGGGGCTGGCTCTGCACTGCGGTCGGCGGTGTCCACCGGGCAGAGGCGTGTGCAAGCTGCAAGCGCATGCGCAAAAAAGGCCGCCATGATATGATCACCCCTGGGTCGATGCCACCCGTATGCCCACACACCCATCGTCCTCGCCCACATCTGACTGGCCAGGCGCTTGGGCGCTTGCCCCTGCCAACCCGCCCTGCCGGGCCCCATCATCCATCATCCCGCCATCGCCTGGAGCTTGGTCTGCCGGTCTAGGCGAACCAGCTGGTATGCTTCATTTTCTTCTTTTTGCATCCATGTCACGCGCCAGGGACAGGGGCAGACCACTTTTCCCTCCTCGGACAAGATGACGGCTCTAGGTGTTTCGTGCGTAAGTAGGTGCTTGCTGGGATGTGGAATATTTTTTTTCTTTTTTACCCTCTTCCTTCTTTCCTTCCTTCCTCTCGAACCATTATTGATAATAGTTCCCGTTACCCTTCTTTGCTTTTCACCTTGAAAGGGTGTGCGATCAAAGTCGGTCACCCTAAGATACCCACACGGCCACCCACCCACCCAAAGGACCCTCTGACTCCTCACTGCTACGTCACCGATATATCACGAACATTTTTCGTGGACCCGATAAAAAAAAAAAAAAGCCTCCGGCTTTCGGAGCATTCCGGCGCGGTTGCTTAGCTATCAGCCGGACAACCCTTCAACTCCCACCGAGAATCGCCAACGCCTACAGCTCTCTCCGCCCTGTGGCGCAGACGTGACTCCTCGGGACTAACCAGCAAAATCAGCAAACAAAAACACACTCAGTGTTGCGAATCCACCTGGGTGCGAAGTCCACCCTAAAGCCCGTTCCTACTTTTGGTGTTGGTGCCCATACCCAACATCCTACTCTACTGAGTTGCCCACCTCGAGTGTCACCGGCTCGCTTCCGGTGGCCGGTTGACGACGACAATGCCTTCATTTTTACCTTTCACCTCGGTCACGGGCCGACACGCGTTCACCTTGTTCGACATCCGGTTAGAGAACGACTTTATCGTTTTCAGGGGTAACGACCTTGAAGCATCAGGCCAGCTGTTGAAGGGTGTCGTTGCGGTATGCGTCCCCGGGCCGACGAAGATCGAGGACATCCACCTGAGGTTAAACGGGACCCTGCACCTCTCCTGGACGGATCTGAAGACGACGCCAACGGGCATCTCGAGCCAAAGGTTCGAGAAGACCACCGACATCTTGACACACCGATGGCCGAGCTTCATCGGGACGCCTGGCAAGAGTATGATGCTGGAGAAAGGGAACTACGAGTTCCCCTTCGAGATCCTGCTCCCTGGGGAGACGTGCGAGAGCGTCGAGGGGCTGCGGGAGGCCAGCATCACGTACCGACTTAAGGCCACCATCGCGCGCGGCAAGTTTGCCTATGACCACCACGCCTACAAGCACGTACGCGTGATCCGGACCCTCGAAACATCGGCGCTCGAGTTCCTGCACGCCATGAGCGTCGAGAACATCTGGCCCAACAAGGTCGAGTACTCCATAGTGATCCCGCGCAAGGCCGTCGTATTCGGCAGCGCCATCCCGCTCGAGACGAGGTTCACGCCGCTGCTCAAGGGGCTAGAGCTAGGTGACGTCACCATCCGCCTGGTAGAGGTGTGCGACATCATGGCGCAGTTCCAGGCCGGCGCGCAGGTGCGGGAACACAAGAAGGAGCGCGAGGTCACGTCGTGGGTGTTGCCCATCAGCCGCGAGGAGCATTGGCAGGACGTGATCGAGAACACGGGCCAGGAGGGCTGGGTGATGAACGCACAACTAGACCTGCCCCGCAAGCTGGGCAAGTGCATCCAGGACGTCAACGCCCATGGCATCAAGGTCCGCCACAAGCTCAAGATGGTTGTTGCGCTGAAGAATCCCGACGGCCACGTGTCGGAGCTCCGCGCCACACTGCCCGTCACCATCTTCATCTCGCCCAACATCCCCCTCGACGAGGACGGGAACCTCTCCCATCCCTCCGCTGCGCAGCCAAACCCGAGCGAAGAGAACTCGAGCCACAGCGCTCCCCCGGGCTACGGCGAGCACGTCTTGGATCAGCTCTACGACAACATCGACATGAGCGGCTACCGGACTCCTGGAGGCATGCAGACCCCAGGGGCCAATTCCGGCATGAACAGCCCTTACTCTGCCCTCTCGCGCGCTGGATCCCACGAGAACCTGGCGGGCATGATTAACGACTTCACAACCGTCACGCCCGCCGCCCTATCCTCGCGCCTGCAGGACATGTCCATCAACAATGCCGGCGGACCCCTGCGCAGGGACGCGTCCTTCGTGTCGACGACCTCGAGCACCACCGGAGGACCCACCAGCGCCGCCGTCGCCGCCGCCTTGGCCGGCCGCGGTGGCGGCGGCAGCTCCCCCGAGACCACGCACTGGTCGCCCCCACTTTCGAGGCACAACAGCGGCGAGTACCACCACCACTCGGGCCGCCACTCGCCCGAGCAGCACCTCGACTTCCCGGAGCTGGAGGAGCTCAGCAAGGTGCCCAGCTACGCGACCGCCATCAAGTCGTCAAAGGTCGCGCCCCTCGCCTGCGGCAACGCCCCCGCCCTGCCTAACTACGCTACGGCATGCAGCTGCCTCGGCAACGGCGGCGGCGGCGGCGGCGGCGAGCCTGCCTGCCTCGCCGCCAGCCCGCTCGAGCTGAATCGCGAGGAGAGCCACCGCCACAACCACAACCACAACCACCAACGCTCGCACACCGTCGGCGGCGAGGCGTCCTCCCCCGGCAGCGGGCCGACGACGCCCGCGGCTAGCCCGGTGTTGACGCGGTCGAGGTCGATGCGCCAGTCGACCCTCGGCGCCTTCTTCAACTTCGGCCTGCACGGCATCGGTGCCGCCGGCGACAACGACGAGCGGAGGCGACTGCATCTCATGCAGGCCCGCGAGCGCGTTATCTGAGACGAAGAAAACTCCGAAAAAAAAAATACTTCCAACCTATCTAATTTCTCCATCTCTGTCTTAACGACCACGCCTTTGTGTTGGCATTTTTTTGCTTTTTTGACAATCTCTCCTATCTGGCGTTCTGTTTTTGTGCATCCATCCCATGCATCTTGCTGGAAACAACGGTTATATATCCCATTGGGCGGCTCTTTTTTCTTTTTCCTTTTTCCTTATTACGGCGCATAAGTTGGGACGCTTTAACAGGCAAATATTATAGAACGGCAAGGGACACCTCCCTACCCTGCATATAGGGTTTATTCTGTTTGGCGGTGGCTTTTTTTTCCTGCTCGGATGATACTCTTTTTTTTTTCTTTTTTTCGCATTCGTGACCCGTCACGGAACTTTCATTTCTATGAGTGTGAGCACATTCAGTTCTGGCGCTCCACTGACACAATTCGAGCTATCTTCATCAGCGTTGAGGTTGTCTGGGAACTTTTTTTTGTGTGTTCTTGGATAAACGCTCCATGGCCTCGCCACGCCCCAAACAGCGAAAGACGCACAGAAAATGTAGCTATCTAGCTCCGTCGGTATTTGTCCTGTGTCTTCTTCATATCTATGGCAAACCGCATTCCTCAGCCAACACCGCCAGATTATCAAACCTAAAGCAAACACAAGGTGGATTGGAAAATTCTGACATGGAACCTTGAAAGAATCCGACGCCCTACTACACCATACAATGCGAACCTTGTCCTCATCTTGTGGAGCCGCGGCGCTGTCAACATGCACGAGGGGGAGTCTCTAGGACTTCTCCACTGCCTTCTCGAGTTGGGTTGACGTTCCCTCCACGGCTGGTGGGCTCGGAGCAGGAGCCGCAGCTGCCGAATTGACTGCACTCGCCGGTCTGAGTGGGAGAGCGGTGGGGGTGGGCCCGGGACCAGATGATGTGGCGGCGGCAGACTTCTGCGCCTCCTTCTTCAGGCGCTTCTTCTCCTTCTCCTTCTCCTTCGCGGCCTTTTTGGCCGCCGCCTTCTCTGCCTCGATCGCCTTCTGCTTCCGCAGCTCCTCTCCTCCAAAGGCCTCACGCCATTCATCCACCTTCGATGCAGGAATCGCAGCAAACGGCGTCTCAGGCTCTCCGATGGGTTTGCCCGCCTCGAGCATGTTGGCCTTCCAGACGTCGGGAATGACGAAGGACGAGTCCGGAACCTCCTCACCCGCGGCGGTTGCCCCTATCTGCCTCATGATTAACCGGGCAGTTCCAGGCAGGTAAGGGGAGATCAGGCTGGCCAGCAGATGAAGGTGCTCAAGAGCGAGGGCAATGAGGCCATTGGCGAGGTCAAGATTCTCGTTCAGGAGCTGGTTGCCCAGCTTGTGGTCTTGCAGCAGTTTGTTACCTAGGGCCGACACACTATTGACATTTTTGGGTCAGCATCTTTACCTTTGAACATCGAGATTTTCAGCTTATGCGTACCTGAGCGCCGTGGCAAGACCCGCTCTCAGCTTGGTCGCCTTAAGATTCGCGACATATTCCTGGAGCAGCTTGTTCACCTCCGCTTTGTGCTGCTCAAAGGTCTCCACCGTGGACTTGGAGTGCGGCGGAACCACAGCGCCCATCTTGGTATGGCAGAACTTGACAGCCCTCTGAACCAAGTTGCCCAGGTTCTTGAGGAGATCGTTATTGTTGCCATCAATAAACTCTCTAGGAGACATGTGTGCGATTAGCAGGCTGCAAGAGTGTCGGGGTATCCATCTCGGGCGCCGACATACTCCCACTTGAACTCGGCATCACTGCTCTCGGGACGTCGCGACAGCAGATAATACCGCCAAATATCAGGGTCGATACCAGTGTCCCGTGCCGTGTTTCCAAATACGCCAACCCCCTTGGATTTGCTGAACTTGCCACCCTCGTAGTTGAGATATTCCGAGGTGGATAGGTGGCTAACTTTGGTCCAGTTGTCCTTGGTGCCAAGTTGGGACGCTGGGAATATGATGGTGTGGAATCTGTTAAATGGTGAGAATATGTCCGACACAGACTTGTTGGTGAGCCTCTGTGAGTCGGTGCAGGTACTGACGGAACGTTGTCCTTCCCCATGAACTGGTACAGCGTCACTTCATCAGGGTTCTTCCACCACTTCTCCCAGTTCTTTCCGGCAAGGTTGCCGGCATCGGTATATGTCTTGGTGATGGAAGGGTATCCAACTTGGGAGATAATTCTGTGTTAGCGGCTGACTTTAAGGCGGGCCACCACCGGAGAGATTTGGGGACTTACTGCAAGCATCGAACCACACGTAGAACACTTTCCTAGCATACTCCTCGTCGGACAAGCCGTCGAGGCCCTTCGGGACTGATTTATCGGTCAGCGAGCCGATCTACAGGGCATCCAACATTTGAATCAATATCAAAGGCCCAAGGGAGAGCATACTTGGTACACCCCACCGCAGGTCCCGGCTGATTCCGCGAGGCTTGAGCCCCTTGTCGATCCACGATCTGGTGATGGCGACGCAGTTGGAGCTCCATCCTCCCTCGACCTTAGCGAGCCATGGCAAAATCTCGCTCTGAAGCGCGTCGAGACGGATGAAAAGATGCCTCGTTTTGCGCTTTTCCGGCGTCGAACCGTCGACCTTGCACCGGGGGTTCAGAAGCCAGCCTGTGGCCTTAGCGTCGTCGGAGGCTGAGCCGTCCTTGTCCGGCTCCATGGGGTCCAGAAGGTTTCCGCAGCTATCGCACTGATTTCGGCCAACGCGATTAGAAACTGGACATATCCAAAGATAATATAGTCGACATGGTAAGTCGAAATAGAAATACCTGGTCGCCACGGGCACCCGCGTAGTGGCAGATACTGCACTCGCCCTCGACAAAGCGGTCGGCAAGGAAAGTGTTGTGGGCGGGGACGGCGCAGAAGGCCTGCGTGGTCTCCTGCTGCTCGATGAAGCCATTTTTCCACAGCTTGGTGAAGACGTCCTGGACAATCTGGGTGTGCTCGTCGGTTGGGGTGCGCCCGAAGACGTCGAAATCGATCCTGAACCAGTCGTAGATGTCCTTGTGCATGGCGTGATACTTGGCGCAAAGCGTGGCCGGGTCTACACCCTCCTCGAGCGCCTTCGTCTCGGTCGCGGTGCCGTACTGATCGGAGCCGCAGACGTAAAGAGTTTGAAGGCCTCGTGCGCGGCAGAAGCGCGCAAACACGTCGGCAGACTATTAAGACACATATCCTCGTAAGCGGAGAAGGTCATCGCAGGAGGCCGGACAGCGATGAGTGAGTGAGCAAGGCGACGTACGAGCACGCTGCCAATGATGTTGCCCAGGTGAGGCACATTATTGACATAGGGTAGCGCGCTGGTAACCAGGATGTTCTCCTTGCCCGGCAGCGGGAGGATGGGCTCGCCCTTGGTAGCCATGGCTACTGCGTGCTTGGATATGCCTCTCTAGTGCGCTTTGCTCACGGTAGACGCTTGTTTTTGTTTTCCTAGAGTTTCGTTGAAGCAGATGGATGGCCTGGTGTCACGCACTCTGCGATCAACCTAGGATATTTGGTGTCTGGCGTTGGTCTCTCCAGTGAGTCAAATCACGGGATTCCAATGGAGGGGCACAGCTCCCATTGAGTTTGACCTGGCGCACGGATGCGGTGGTAGGAGGGGTAGGTAGCTCCGACGCGATGGAAGGGTCCGGCCAGGGAGCGGGGCCGCCGCTTGATCTCAGCCTGGCCTGAGCTTTCGACCAATCACGGACCTCGTGTGTAGGGCCTCAAGGAAAAGCGGAGCTGACGTCATGCAGTCTCCAGTGGCTTTTCTCAAAGGGGCAGCAGCGCCTGTGGCGGCGTGCTGCGTGAGCGTGACAGGAAATTCTTGCATCATGACTCCAGCAGAAACCTCTAGCGCCGCCCTACTGCAAAGATGCTAGCACCACGCCGGGTTGGTAGGCAGATCAATGCCAATTATCGACGGGCCAACCGAGGGGCCGACCGATCTCAGTCCCCCAGAGCTTCCATGCAGCCCCAGTTCCTTGAATTCACAAATATAGTTGGTTATTCAAGAAGCCCACTTTGCCGCCCCTCGCAACTGCACCCACACCCACTCCCACATGATCGCAACAGGGATTCTCTTGACCTCTCCACCGCTTCCCCCATCTTCTTTTTTCCCTCCTCCCATACTCTCTTGCGATTTGCCTCCTTGTCTCAGTGTGAGCTGGCAGAAGACCTGACTGACGTAAGGGGCTGCCCGGCCGGCTGTGGCTATCACATTGTCTGGTATTGTTACCATCCGGGCTCGAAATCCACGATTGTGATCGACTGGTTAGCATAAATACCTAAACGCACGGTCAAGTTTGTTACCAGTTTCACCCTTCTTCCTTGCCCATCCCATACAAGCTGCGACGCCTATTCGACCTGAATCAGACAATCCGTCGCTTGTCGATTCATCTGTGCTCTTATCAATCCGACAAATTCCAGTCCTGAAAGGATACAGACCAAAAAAAAAAAAAAAAAANAAAAAAAAAAAAAAAAAAAAAAAAAAAAAAAAAAAAAAAAAAAAAAAAAAAAAAAAAAAAAAAAAAAAAAAAAAAAAAAAAAAAAAAAAAAAAAAAAAAAACATCACCTCTGAGCTACACCAACCTATACTCGCAATGGCATCACCCACGACTCCCGTATCGCGACAGCCGACGCAGCTCAGCGACTCCAACGAGGACGCTGTCCCGGAGACGGATCCCCTTGGCGTAAGCTCCTACCCTTTGGCTTGCCTAATAATCCATTCCGCAACACGAGACGCCTCAAGCTGATGTCGCTGTGATTCCTAGACCGCTACCCTCCTAGCCGAAAGGCTGCAATCGTGGAAGCATGCCGTCGGGTACCTAGAGGAGTTCATGACGGCGGTCGAGAAAGTGCACAAGGCGCAGGCTAGGGAATACGAGAAGATCCTCAAGGTTAGTTGACCTCTCCGGCTTGGATTGGTCCGGCGAGCTTTTGCTGATGACAATTCGGCTGGGTGTGCGTAGACTATCCATAAGCCCCTGAAAGAGGGCCACCATTTTGACCAGAGCCTCGGCGGCGTGGCCGGCTTCTTCGAGAACATGAGAGTCAACACGGAGGCCATGGTCAACAGCAACATCGAGACGGAGCACTCTATCAGGGGAACAGTGTTACCCATCCTCGAGAGGCTGCACAAGGAGATCAAGCACAAGTCGAAGGAGCTGGCTCATGGTGCCCAGAAGAGCGCCAAAGAGGTCGAGAAGGCGCGCAACATCACACAAACGCACATCGAGCTCCTGGGGCAGCAGACGGCTGGTTTCGAGTCCACGGGCGGCAAGTTTGACCCTGCGCACGACCCGTATGTCATCCACCGCGGCGTCATGTACCGGCTTAACAGGCAGGTCATGGAGGAGAACAACCACCGCAACGACCTCATCGCGGTCCAGAACAACTTCCTGGCCTTCGAGACCCACGTCGTTCAGGTCATGCAGCAGGCTATGGAGGTCTTTGAGCAGTTCGCTGGCGGGCAGGCCGAGAAGATGCGGGCCCTGTATGCCGACATGCTTGGCGCTTCCCAACGCATTCCACCTGACTTTGAATGGAAGGGCTTCGTGGCCCGCAACCAGGACCGTCTGGTCAATCCCAATGACGACCCACGCTCCGTCGATAGCATCGCGTTCGCCAACCAGAACCATCGCAGCACCCAGCCCTTGATGGAAGGGTCGCTGGAGCGCAAGTCGCGCAACAAGCTCTCGTGGGGCTACCAGACGGGTTACTACGTTGTGACCCCGTCCAAGTTTCTGCACGAATTCAAGGAGTCAGACTTTTTGCGCAAGGATCCCGTGCCTGAGCTGAGCATATACCTGCCCGATGCCGTCATTGGCACACCCAATGGAGACAAGTTCAACATAAAGGGCAAAGACCAAGCCAAGGGACTCAGCAGCAAGCTTGTGGGAAACGCCGAGCTTTCCTTCAAGGCGCACACCGCTGCCGATGCCGAGAAGTGGTTTGAAGTGATCAAGAACGTGGCTGGGGCTACGGGGGCGAAGCGCGTTAACACCGACGTGGCCGCTGCCACTACCGCTGCCGCTGCATCAACTGCCGGCAAAACTGAAGGTGCTTCTTCAGGGACCACACCGCAGCTCCCCCCGCTGGCCACCGACCAGAAGGCGCAGGAAGCCGGCGTGACCAGGACCGAGGCGGTGACGAGCCCGTCGGTCATCTCGCCAAACTCGGCCACGTCGGCTGTGACATCGCCTGCAACCACTGTGTCGCCCACTACACCCCTCTCCGCTCCTGCAGGCGCCGAAAAGACACTGGTAACAGACCAGGCGAAGCCGGCCAAGGCTTGACCGCCGCAACTCTCAATGACTGCCAGCAACAACATGGCTTCCAGAGCACCAATTACGGCGAGCGATATGCAGATGGTCACGGAAGAAGTGAGGCGGGGGTAATTGATGCGGCGCTCGTGCAGTGCAGAGATCTATCAAGTACATACATTATAAGCCACCACCTGTGGCCACCCGATGCTCACCGGCCCGTCCGGTGCAGGCTCTTTGCCCGAGGGAATGTCCTTCTGCTTCCTACCCCCTATGATACGATTGGTTTTTCGGTTCCTCTTTCCTAGTTTTAACTTGCTCGATAATATGGTACCATCGTCACCCTTACTAGCTGGGCATGCCAGATCATGAACCATCAAGTGGCAGCGCTACTCTATGCAGGTTTCCGTCGTCTATAAGCGACTTGTCCACTCAGCCCCACCGACACATACACCTAGGTACACATCTGACACCTACACACCCTTCCGCGTCTGGATACATGCGAAGCTGCATCAGGCACCGTCTCGTTGGGCCTCATCGGCATCGGGTACTAACACTTTGATATGCCACAGAAGGTGGCTATATAAGTTGACCGAGATACGCCTCGGGCGTCGGCGATGTCCATTTTACACAAAGGCCGGTGTCAAGCTCGCGTCCTCGTCGCCAGGAGTGTTCCGGGCACTAACGGCGCAGGGTTAGCCCTCGGACGTGGCCGATATCTACGTCTTAGAAGCGAGGTGCGGCCAGCTGGCCAGCCACACCAAAACTTACGCCCGGAAACCGAACCGATTATCCTTGCCACGGTCTGTCTCCAATCAGTTTTGCCCATTTACAAAAAGTAGAGTCATGCCGTTGAAGTCTCGTCACCGGCTTCGGCGCCACCCGCGGTTTTTTGAGAGAACTCCCCTTCTGAGATCCAGCAATAGCAGCGCATCCAGATAGGGACGGGAGGGTCCTCCGGAGTGCTCTTGCGCATTTTGGCTGCCGCAGACACTCCAAATAATACTGGCAAGTACAGCACGCACGAAACCATTACAATCAGTGCTAATTTTTTTTAATCTTTTTCTTTTCCCCCTCTCTTCCTTTCTTGCCTCCCAGGGTTTGACCAACGGATCAAGCTGCCGAGACCGAGATACGGGTTGTGGAGAAGTGCGGATGCCCGGCTATGGTGCATCCAAAAGCGGAGTCAGGTTCGTCCCTAAGGCAGCGAACCATGCCAAGGCGCGACCTGCCTCGTGGTCTTGCAAGCCTGACAATTCAGCCGTCGATTTGTGGCGGACCACTGGAAGGGCCACCGTCAAGCCTGCCTGCCTGCCTGCCTGCCTGACTACCTGCCCAAAGAGCGCCCAGGATGGAAAGAGCTTCAGGATCTTAGTATCGATAATAGGTGGGTCCGAAGGGTGCACGCCCACGCCGCAGCAGTGAGAGGTCACACCGGTTGCCGAGCTCAGGCGCTCGAGTCGGCGGGGCCAATTGGTGTGCCTAGCTTGTCCCTCTTGGTCGGCGGGATGTGTGGTGGGGCACATGGAACGATACCTGCCCGCTGGCCTGCCCACACCTCAGCCTTGCCACCTTGCGTCGCGCACGGATTGCGAACCAGCCAGCGAACACACCCACCCTCCAAGTGAGCCCAGAAGCCCAGGTCCGCACCCCGGACGCATTGCCTCGTTCTGCTTCCTCTACGACACGCTGCCGGCCTGCATTGGTCGAAGGCCTTGGGATGCGGGTGCAGGGATCATGCATTTCGACGTGGATCCGGCGCTTCGCCCGGCTTCTTAGACGACCCAGCTGCAGGCCGCCAGGCAGGCTGCCTTGTCGGTTTCCCCTCTCGTTCCCTCCCAAATCCTCCGCACGCGGCGCCATTCGGGTATGTCGATTGATGCCCGGGGCAACAAGAGAGATGCGTTCGGGCCGCAGCGGTCAAGCGACGTCCTCCTCCTAGCGGCGATTGTAGCCTGCAATCTGGGGTCATCGACTTCGCCGCCGTAGATACCGGTCATGGGCCCCTCTCATTCACCTGCCGCCCGAGTGGCCGGCCTCACAAGAGCTACCATTCATGGAGTCCGGAGCCTTGTCGCCTACCCGAATCCCTCCTCTGCTTAGCGTGAAACAAACCCCCAATGACTTCCCGAGGATTGCATATCCCCACTACCATCGCCCATTGGTAGCCTTACCACCGCTCGGGTGTGCGGGAAAAGCGACCCTTTGAAGGCAGTTAGCCTAACCTCGCGGGTCCGGCTCCCGCAGAGCTCAGGCCAGGCTCAGGGAATAAATTATAAAGAATTCGGCTTCTCGTCCTCATATCGCCGCCCCCCTCCATGTCGGCACTCTTCCCTAGATCCCTGTAGACTGCTGCCGGGTCGGGCGAGCTGACGCCTTCCCCACGATAGCCCCTCATCCTCTTCGTGTTTCTCTCTCTCTCCTTATATAGTCGAGCGAGGCTCAACCCTTGCGCGTCCCCTATGGCACGGCCCGTAACCCCTTTTCACCTGCCTTGCCTTAGCTCGATACAGCTCCAGTTTCCGCGACGTGACCATGACCAAGACGTGGGAGAAGCACAAGGCCGCCATTGTCACCCTATATAAGGCGGAGAATCGGCCCCTGCATGAAGTCCAGGCGATAATGCGGGAGAGGTTCAACTTCGAGGCATCGTGGGTTTAACGATCTTTTCTTGCCATGCTTCCCTCATACCTCCTTATTCCTTTCTCCTCTCTCGCAGCTATATCCGTCATCAAGAATCCTCGCTTCATACAAGCTTCCGTAGACACTAACCTCACCGCAGCATTCGAGCCTATCGCACGCGGTTCGGCAAATGGGGCCTGCAGAAATACAATGCCAGACGCCGGCACTCTATGGCCACATATTTAGCACGACCGCGGCTCGAAGACATGCCCCCGTCTCCTCAACCCCTGGAGATGTCGAGATCCATCTCCCAGGCAAAGGTGCCGAGGAACATGTCGATGCCATCTCTCTCAACCACCCCCGGGACGAACCCGTACAGCCAATGCCCCAGCTATCTCTCCCCTGACAGCTCGGAGCTCCCGAGGTAAGTGGAGCGGATATCAAGAGCCCATGGATTCTTTTCGTTGCCATGAGACAATGGTTGACACAAAATACCTCCAGCCCTCCTATCAAGTTCGAACATCCATACCGCTCAACACTAAGCGACCTCAACGATGACTCCTGCAGCAACTACACTACATCGTACGGGAGCGAGTCCGGTTTGTTCTACGTTGCGAGCTCACAGAGCTGCTGCTCGCCCCGAAGCGCCGCGTTTCCCTCGCCTCACATGAGCTACAGCGACGCAAACGTGGCTCTGCTCGATGCCATACAGCGCGACGACGAAGCCGTGCTCTGCCAGATACTCGGCAGCTGCTCACAGGCTTCCGCATATGCCTCCCTCACAGCACAGGGAGGCAGGCCCTTACACGTGGCCGTCGAGCACCGGTCCTTGGCCGTGTTGCCTCGGCTCCTGCTTGCGCCAGGCAGCCCGGACGTGCAAGACCTGGATGGCAATACGCCCATGCATTGCCTCTTTAGGGAAACCAACTGGTGGCGAGAAGAAAAGCTGCTTGCGATGGCCCAAGAGCTTCTGGGCAGGACCGACGTCAACATCCGCAACCACTTGGGCGAAACGCCGTTCGACATTGCCGTGACCCAACTCCGGCCATCAGGTTTGCAGGGCTCGTTGGAGCGTGCCGCCGCTAACGTCAGTCTCTGCCTCGCTGCAGTGGCTGACGACAACTCCCCGCTCGACGTCGTCATGGCGACTATAGCCGACCGCCTGGTAGGCTCCAAAACTGTGTACGGCAGCGTACAACCCGAGGGCTGGCGGCGCGCTACCGAGTGCCTCTGCGCGCTCCTGGAGGCTGGCGCGCGCCCGGACTCGCCCCTGGGCGACATGCCCGTGCTGTCGTACCTCCTCAGCCGCCCAGCTGCAGAAACGGAGGCGTTTGGTCTCCTATACGAATTTACCCATCGACTCGCGGGGCTGGTCGACGCGGCCGCTCTCGACTCTCGAGGGCTGACGGCGCTCGATTACGCCATATCGATGCGCCCGCAGGAGCAGCCCGGCATAGTTGCCCAACAGCGACAGATCATCCAGGAACTTACCCAGCAGCGGCACGGTATCCGCCGCGCCAGCACCAGCACCAGACCTTCCTCGCTCACGGCCTTTGCGACGCACTGGAGTGCGGACGACCGGTTTCTCGACCTGTCGATGCGGCTTGTGGCGGCCGGGGCAGACACCAGCACCATCATCGCCAGGCAGCACCGCGGATCTTTCTCAGCGAATCTGAAGTACCTGCTGTCGGTCAGCCAGGGCGGCGATGACGAGCAGGCCAGTCGCGACCCCTATGCCCTCGAGCCCCATGCCCGCCTGGATAGCCTGCAGTCCGCAGTCGTGCCGGGAGTGCCGCTGGGTGCGGCGATTTGGATCTCGGCCTGCGATGTGGACTCGTGGGATACAGCCAGAGAACGTATGTTATTCCGATCAAGCCTCCTCCCATCTCTGTCGGTGTTGCGGTTCTTTTTACTTCTCTTGCCGGATTTGGTTTTTTTTTTTTTTTTTTTTTTTTTTTTTTTTTTTTTTTTTTTTTTTTTGAGAAAAACTCCTTTTCGTCACTTGCAGCTTACACGTGCTACTTTTTGTTGGCCCTTTGGACGCTGTCTTTTGGCCTGGCCGAGCGGCCCTCCTTGGGGCCATCTTGGTTGAATACTTTTGCTCATTTCAGTCGTGCTTGCAATCCTTCGATGAACTCTTCAACCCACCTGCCCTTCACCCCCAGCCTTGAATTATCTCTTCAAACACATTTGAACAGCCACTTCAGGAAGTTTATAATCTGACACTGAAACTCGAATTCCCCTTCAACAATTTAGATCTACGGGCTCTCGAGAAGCTCATGCCCAAACCGCCTTGCCCAACGCAGCGCCTCTATGACGAGGCCCTCAGGCTGCTGTCAACCAAGTTTCTCGACGGCTGGGCGAGGACGCTGAGGGCCTCGCCGTCGCCCTTTTACGCATCGTCGGGCCCGAGCACGAGGCAAGCTGCGGAGCAGTACCTGAGCGTCCTGGCCCTCTGCGCCGGCAGGGGGGAGCACGCGCGGCCCGAGAAGCGCTACTACGACGTCGTCGGCGACCTGGCGGTTTTCTGCTCGCCCGTGACGGGTGGGTGTCACTCGGGTTACGCGAGGGCTTGACCACGGCGCAAATACCACTCATACCGGCGAAAACGATGGAGCTTCTTATTATTCATTCTTCTTTGTCTATTCTTTCTTTCTTTATTTTTTTCACCCTTTCTTACTTCTTTGCACGCAACGATGTGATGACGAGTTCATGTAACGACAGGTTAACGACGACAGCTTTGTGATGGGAAACAGGACTGGCACTCACGTGTAACTCTCTGGCATATCGAGGTTTTCGACGATGAGGTGGATGACTGGGTCGCAATGATGCTGACGATTTGTGGCACGTTTCTGTTTTTATTCCTACTTCCTTTTTTTAATCGTATATTTCTTTATTTCTCATGTTTTCTCGCGCGTCTTGTTTCACGTAGACTAGGTAGTTAGTCGCGTCCCATGTTTGGCTGCAGCAGGCATATTTCACAGATGCAAACCTGCTTCACTCCACAACAGAACGAGATATGGCTACCTACTCCTTACAACACCTATCTTCAAGACAAGACACATGTAGGGCTGATATCGCGGCTCAATCTGGGCTACATAGTCGACGAAAACATATCAGCTCGCATCAGGACTCTTCCTGATACCAAAAAAGTAGTTAGCGGCCCTCTCGGACGGAATGATCTTCCAGCCCAGACCCGGAACCCAGGCGACACCCATGCAGCGCGAAAAGCTCCCCGGGCCGGCCCAGCCCTCGGCGGCGGGGCGGGCGGCGAACCAGCGCCGCAACTCCTGGGCGTCGACGTACTTGTTCCAGTCGTGGGTGCCGGGCGGGATGGTGCCCAGCACGCGCTCGGCGAGCACGATGGTGATGGCCCACGAGACCCAGGTGCGGGCCATGGTGCTGAGGACGAGCCAGCCGCCGGGACGGACCAGAGCGGCGCAGCGCTCGAGGAAGGCCGACGGGTTATCGACGTGCTCGATCACCTCGAAGCTCGTCACCACGTCGAACCTGCCGTCCTCGTCTGCCGCCGCTGATTTGCCACCGACAACATCGGCGGCCACCTTCTCGACCGCCGACTGCAGGTACGTGAGCTTGCTCTGGACGGCGGGCGTCTCGCGTCTCAGATGATCGCGGGCCACGGCTATGACCTCGGCCGAAGCGTCGAGGGCGATGACGGAGGCGACGGACGGCAGGCGCGCGGCCGACTCGGCGAAGATGCCGCCGCCGCAGCCGACGTCGAGGTACCTCAAGCCACCGCCGCCGCCGCCGCCACCGATCCTCGTCGCACGGCGAGAGGAGGTTGCGGCAGACGTTGGCGGCGACGGCGGCTCCGAGGCGTGGCAGTCGCGGATAAAGTCGTGGCGCAGCGGATTCATCAGGTGCAGCAGCCGCATGGAGCCCTCCTTGTCCCACCAGATCGAGGCCAGTTTGCCAAAGTGCGAGACCTCGCTCTGGTTGACGGTGCTGAAGGTTTGGGGGCCACCGCTGCCGAGGGGGCTGCCGCCTAGGCCAACCTCGGTGGAGTAGGGGTGTGAGCATGGCCGTGATAGTAGTAGCCCGTTCTGGGGGTGTGGTTGGCTGATGCAGGCGGGTCCTGGCCGAGTACGCGGAGCTGCCAAACTGAGAAGCCGCGCGGCGCGGTGGAAGCCCGACGCCGGTTTGAGGGCGGACATCATTTTTCTTTTCTTTTTTCCTTTTGGCCCACTTTGTGATCTAGAGAAAAGTCCTATTATTGTGCGTGAGGGAGAAGAAGTCTTGGTACCCGCAGGGGCGCCAAAAGTGGCTTTATATACAGGGATCGAGCCCTTCCTTTCACCCAAAAAAACACGTGATTCCGTCCCTATCGCGTGCGCCGAAAAAAGCCAGAATATTATTCCCGCACAATATATGCTTGGGAAGCGAAGGCAATAAAAGATGCCGACAATAGCATTTCCAGACTCGAGATCAAGCTGATGGTGCTGTGAACTCAAGATTCGGGCACTGCAGCGATATTCACTGGCACCAGGATAATTGATTACTTAAGCTGCCTAGATTCACGGTCTTGGGCCGGTCCACCTGGGACGGAAACCTAGATTGACTGAGGGCCGGCGAAACCCATAAATGGGTATCCAAAAACTCAAAGCTGGGTGTTTTTACTAACAAAATGTTCCTAAAGTTAAATTTAGATTTTGTTAGCCAAAAAAAATAATATTTATGATTTGGGATTTTTGGGTACCCGTTTCGGGTTTTGGGCGTCCCTAGATTGGGTGACTCTTTGCGGGGGCGTCTAGAGCATAAAAGCGCTTGTGTTTGTCAGCGGCAGTCAGCCAGTGGATGCCTGCTTTCATAATCCAGTGATGCAGCCTGTCTGGCTGGTGACGGGATAATGCCTCCCGCCTTTGTGTCCACTCCGATTCCGGCTTCCGACCTGCTGGTCAGCCCCCAACCCCGTCCCATTGGCTCGGCGCACCGAAAAGCGACCCCTGAAGGCCAGTCCTCGCATCGGACACGCCGACCGCCGATTTCCTTGAGACTGGGACTACCACAAGTTGCCTTTCTACATTTCTGGGCACATCACGTCACGCAGTCTCGAGGAATTAGGAACCGGCCCTCTCGGCTACACATCCTTCTCCGTCGTGCGCTTACACCCACTCGTCCAAACCCCGAGCCGAGGGAAGCCGAGGGTCATCCTAAGCCGGGACTGATATAGTACTGCGACGAAAGTCTGCCCGTGTATTAGCCTGCAAAACAACTCGGGAGTCGCACCACTCACAACCCGAGCGGGCCGCCAGCCAGTCAGGAGATTTCGGCCAGCTTCAGCAATAGCAGCAGCAAATATCTGCGGCATAGCAACCACCCTTCAGAAAGCGATGCCGTCAACAACAATTCCAAAGTCTGAATTCGACTCGATCTCAGATGTGATCGAGGCCTACAGTGAGCAGAAATTACCCCCACTAGAAGAAATAGAAGAGAAAGGAGGAAAAAAAAAAAAAAAAAAAAAAAACCACTCACCAACGCACGTTGCCCGGCCCAGGGAATGGCGAATTCGTCGTGGTGCTCGACGACCCGTCGCGCGAGAACGAAGCGGATCTGACAATAGCCGCCGAGGACGTGACGGCGGAGCAGATGGCCTTCCTGATCCGCCACTCGTCGGGGCTCGTGTGCGCGCCCATCCTCCCGGACCGGACCGACGAGCTCTCGCTTCCGCAGATGGTCGACCGCACCGAGGACCCGCGCGGGACCGCCTACACCGTCTCGGTCGACGCCCGCGACGCCTCCGTCACCACGGGCATCAGCGCCCAGGACCGCGCCCTGGCCTGCCGCCTGCTGGCCGACCCGGCCGCCACCGCCCACAGCTTCCGCCGCCCGGGCCACGTCTTTCCACTCCGCGCCTTCGAGGGCGGCGTCCGCGCCCGCAGGGGCCACACCGAGGCCGCCATCGACCTCTGCCGCCTGGCCGGCAAGCGGCCCGCCGCCGTCATCAGCGAGCTCGTCGACGACGGCGGCGAGGTCGCCGGCCGCGCCCTGCGCCAAGACCCCGGCATGCTGCGCGGCGAGGCCTGCGTGGCCTTTGCGCGCAAGTGGGGGCTCCGCGTCTGCACCATCGAGGACATGATTGCCTATCTGGACAAGACCGAGGGGACCGTTACTACCAATGGCTCGTCCTAGGCTGGTCCTTGGTCATTTTCTCTGCTTCATTTTTTTCTCCGGATTCTTGTCTCTCTTCCCATCTCCTCAGCTCACTCCCGATTTCCAACTTCCTTCTTCCTGCACTTCTCTTTGGGCATATAGAACGGGAAAACCAACCGGCCGGCGTTTCCTTCACACAGAGCGAAAGAAAAGAAAGCAACAAAAAGGGCGGCATATATGCGAGAGAGGTCAACTGGCCACGCCGCAAGGCTTGCGCGGCATAGAGAAAGCTCAGATTAGCATAGGGACATACTATACTTTTGTCGTTTTGCCTTTTTGTATACCAGCAAAGCCATCCATCTCCGAACTGTCTCTCGTGGAATTTGGCACAGTTCTACGCCGATAGTTATAGAATCAGTTTTATTACGGTCTCATTAGAAAAGTTCCATGACAGATCCCCGGGCAAGTAGCACCCTCCGGAGCCATCTATATGCACATACTACACGATCTTTCTTTCCTTTTTTTTTTTTTTTTTTTTTTTTTTTTTTTTTTNTTTTTTTTTTTTTTTTCGTAAATCTGCAACCTGAGTACGCAGACTTGCCATCAAGGGGCGCGGGCGTGGGCTGACGCGGGGGGTGTGCGCTTATCTTATCAGCGAAATTTGTCGCAAAATTTAGGTAGGCCGAGAAAAAACAAACATTCAATATTGCGCAACGCCCCTCCATACGACCGCCCAACTTCGCCGCCCTCGGTCCCCACCTACTACCACCACCCATACCTGAGGACAGCTACGGGATAGATATCATATTCGCAGCTATGGCGTCAATTTCGAGCCCACAACCTCCCTCTCCAGGTACAGACCACCACTACCAACTCCTCGCTTGCCTCATTGCGCCAAAACATCCGCTTATAACCCCCCTTCATGACAGAGACGTGCCAAAACGCATTCGAGCGGGGCGTCGCCCTCTCGCTGCACCTGTGGGACGACATGTCCTTTGCGGTGCAGAACAACATGGGCGGCGGCGACTCGGCCGACAAGCGCGACTGGGCCGCCGGCGCCGTGGCCGAGCTGTTCCCCGCCGTCACCGACGTCATCAAGTTCCACCAAACCTCTGCGTCAGCGCCAGCGTCAGCCGCATCGACGGCGGCAGCAAAAACGCCGCCCTTCCCCGCGCCCGAGGACCTGGTGCAGGACGTCGAGGAGCGCCTGCTCGACATCATGCTCGAGGAGTTCGAGACGGCAGTGCAGGACGACACGGCCTTTGACGTGGCCGAGCGCATCGTCGGCCTCTGGACCCAGTGCTGCCGCGGCCGGCTGGCCGACGTCGACGCCCTGACCGACAGGTGGCAGGCGCGCAAGGGAAAGTCCGTGTCGGGCATGTTCAAGCAGGGCGAGGACCAGGACCAGGACACAGACTGGGACGATACCGACGACGACGGCGAGGATGACGACCATGACGACGGAATGGACGAGGCCCCCGCTCTCGTCACAGAGAAGCGCGAGAAGACCCCGCCAGAGGTCGACGAGGACGGCTTCACCAAGGTTACGCGCAAGAAGAAATGAGTTCGGCCAATCAACACAAAAAGTAAAAAACAGAAAGTAAAAAAGGAAGGAAAAAAAACAAAAACTCGGACCAACCAAACTCGAGCTTAGATTGCGGCGGGCGACTTGGCAGCATCGGCAACGAAAAAACACTGTGTGCAACGGCGTCACCAGCATAATATACCCAATCCGTAAAGGCAGCGTGTGCGTGCGTGGACGAACGTGGTGAGAAACAGAGGGGAAAAAAAGAAGTTCCCATATACCACCCCGAAAGGGGTAACGAACAGAAACCCATTGTTCATTTGATGTCCCATATCAAGGCCTCGACCAAAAACCGACGCCCACCGCCACCAAACGAGACCCGCTCGCCAACGGTGAAGCAAGAAAGAGGCCGACGCTTCTTGCTGGCTTGGAAGGGAAAAAGCACCATTGGAAGAGTGTGAATAGATGCATAAAATCAGACCCGGTTGCTCCCACGTCCGGCTCACTCCCAGTCCTCCTCGTCGCTCTCTTCACCCTTTCTGTCCTTGGGGCTGTTGGGCGCCTGGCTAGGTACGCCCGAAGTTGCGCCCACGACGTCATAGCTAGCCTCGCTGTCGGCCTGCGACTTGACATCAAGCTCATTAGACTTGCGGTGCTCGGCAGGGGCCTTGAGTGAGGATCGCACGGCCGGCTTTGTCGGCTGCGGCGGCGATTGGATCGTCGTCGCGGAACCGGCAGACCCAGGCCGCCCCTGGGCGGCCGCTGCGGGCACTGCCGACCCCGGCGTTGCTGCCTTGGTCTCCATTGCCGGCTTGGACGGCCCAGCCGAAGTGGTGGTCTCGTCGTCAGAGTCATCTTCACTAGAGCCCTCCTCCTCATCGTCGTCATCCTCAGAGTCCTCGTCCCATCCAACCTCCTCCTCGGCGGATGCAGCTGTGACACACCAGAGGCCGTTAGTTCAAAGTGCAGTAACAAAAAGAGATGGCTCAACGCTTTTGCGACTCATGAGTGCATGCCTGCCAGCTTACCCTTTAGCAGGTCCCTGCGCCTTGCCTCGGCCGTCTCGATGCTATGCCTGAGGAAGTAGTAGCGCTTCCAGAAGTCCGGGTAGGGAATTTGATCGGGCACCAGCTTTTCCATCGTGGTCCTCAGCTCTGGATACTTGATCAGGTCCGCCGTGATGTCGGCCGTCTTCTTATCAATGTCGAACGAGGAGGACCAGGCAGCGTATTCCTCGCTTGCCGGATCCTTGGAGAAGCTCTCGGGGTTGGTGTGGATGACGTGCAGCTGGGCATCGAAACGAGACGTGTGGATCACGCGCTTGCCTTGTGCGTCCTTGCTCTCAAACAGGACGCCGTCTCCCGAGGGCCCGCCCCGCGCGCTCCCGCTCGCCGCGTCACCGCTCGGGCCGGCGATGCTGATGGATTCACGGAGGAAGTCGCGGATGTTGGTCCCGAACTTGAGCAGCGCCTCGTCGGCGGCGTCTTCAGCCTTCTGTATGTCCTTTAGCCGCTGTGCGGCGGCGACTTTGAGCCTCGACAGCACATTCTCCGACTCCCTGAGAGCTTCGTCGGTCGTCAGCTCCTTGGTGCCGGCATCAGCGGTCGTGTCGGTGCCCTTGGGGCCAGCGGCGGCAGACGAAGAACCCTCGGTGGCCTGTGCTTCGGCGCCCCCAACCAGGGAGAGGCCCCGGGTCCGGCTTATGATGGTGTCGCGGAGGCTCGAGAAGCCCGTGGTGGCGTCCTGACCGACATGCTGGGCTTCACGATAGACGTTCCCGCCCTATCGAAATCGGCGCCCGGCGGTGAGAAAGATGCAAAACGCCAACCGTCTCTCGAGCAGGATCGAGGGGTCGGTTGGAAGAGAAGTATATGGCAGATTGACGAGAACCATACCTGCTTGGCGACGGTGCCGATAAAGCCACCGATCCTGGCGCCCCAGGGGCTCGATGAGAAGGCGCGGTAGGCATCCTGGACCTCTGCACTCAGGGTGGGCTCCTCGCTCTCGGCCTTCTTCTCGCCAGAGGCCCGCGGAGTGGTCTCGTTATCCTCGGAGACGGACTTCTCAAGGATTTGATCGTAGGCCAGATCCATGATGCCGGGCGGATGGACGAAGGGCAGCTGCTGATTCAGGGGTTCAGGCGGTTGTGGTGAGAGGAGCTGCGGGTGGTCCAAGAGAGTCGGAACGGAACCGATTCAGCCGCTCGGACGGTTGCAGCTGTCGGCGGGGTCGTGGCAACGAGCTTGCGGCTCGAAAGCTCCAGCTCACGGCTGTTCCGATAGGTGCGTGAGCCGGTAGAAAGCTGCTAGCCAAATCGGCGAATGTTATTCGGGGAGCCTGGCCGATTGGCTGCGGAAAAACTGATGTCGGCGCTGGCTGTGAGAAGGGGGCTGGCTGAGAGCTGCTGCGTGTTGAGGTCATGTCTGTTACCCCAGCGGTGGCGTGGCGTCCTCGAACAACGCCGCAAAATGCGGGGCAGAGTGGTCCGTGCGTTCTATGCATGGATACCATCTCCAACCGCCTCGAGACTGCACGCTGATTGAGACCTCCAGTGGCCTCCCACGCCCCCCCAAGAAGAAGCACCTCGCCTGCTTCCCTGATATTTGCCAAAAACTGCCCGTTGCACCGACGTTTCCCTGAAAAACGGAGAGGAATTCTGGGTGTTACCATTCCCTAGTTACATTCATCGAGCAAATCACCTCTCTGGCCTCGTTCAATGTCTCTTTCCTTGGACTCATCGCAGGCCTGGGGGTGGAATCAAGGGCGACCTGACAGCTCCAGCTCCCAGTCTTGGCCCGAGACTTTGCACGTAGTATCACTCAAAGCGCACCACAAACGACCCTGTCCCGTTTCGTCACTGCCGAAGTCTGGAGCACCGAGTCTAATGCAGCCGCGATGCATCCCGCGTAATACTGGGTTGCAATTATGCAATCAGCTCGGCTCTCGGTCTTGGCTTGACTCCCAACTCTGTATGGAAACACCAGCCCGGGCAGTATGTGCCATAGTGACTAGGCAGCAACCGGAAACCGGAGCGGCGACACACCGTGAACTCAAGGAGATACCGTAGATACGAGCGTCTAGTCTTTATTGATTTTGGATTTGCTTGACGGGGCATGCGCGTGGGGGGACATCTACCCGCACCTAGACTCATCCGGGCATGTATTCGGTTCGGGGCCCCGAATTCTGAAGAACGCGCCCATAGACAAAGACCCTTCCATCTTGTCGGAGATATTGCTCGGCCGTCGGTCCTCTTACGACAAAGAGGATCGGCACAGGCGAAAAAGGTGGTGGTGCCATTGCATTAAGTGGCGCCGGTGACTCCAATATGTGGTCCATCTCGCACTCGGTGCTGACTGTGCATCGTACCAAGCCGGTAGTAAGTAAAAAGAGCAGAAAACGGGGAACGGGTAAGCAGACCTCTCTGGTCCGTTCAAAAGACCCACTTGATCCATCTTTCACCAAAACATTCCGATTGCTGGTGGCTGCTTCTCCAGTAGGCCACCAGCCGAGCCACCCTCCATGCCTCCCTAGATCTTTCCATATCGCTGACAAATTGGAAATCAAGGATTCTTCGCCCGCCCCTTTCGCCTCCAGTTCCGTCGCGACTCGACACAGCCAGCACCGTTTGCTCGCCCCGTTTTGAATTGCTGCAGCTGCATGCGTATGAGCGTTGCCTTCCGCCTCACCATCACCCCCGCGGCCGACCCCTGCCTTGTCGGGTGAGCCAATCTGTCATTCTTGGCCAGCGGAGCAGAAAGAGGATCGCGCATTGCTGTCTGAGGCCGCAACTTTCTCCCCCATTCCCCTCCAAACCTGCCAACTCCACCACTACGCAATCGAGGCACTCCTCCCGCACGTTTGTGAAGCTGCCGGGGTAAAGCCAAATCGAAGCCGCCAACTCCATCGCCGCCACAGAACGCCTTCCAGAGGAGGCAATACGCTCAATCGCTCCGGAAGCTGGGTTGTGCTGCTGAGGAGCGGACATAACCTTCTTTTTAACCCACTTCTCCGAGCGCCTGCTTGCATTGCGCGCTCCCGTGGTGCCGCCGCCCGAGTCCATTGCTATTCTACCTTGTTCATTCACCCAGGCGCCCCGTCCTGCCCATCTTCGTCAAAATGACATCAACAGGCGAGACGCGCCGCGACTTCTTCTTGACCCCGCAGCAGCAGAGCCTGCTTTTCGCCGCACTCAACTCGAACCGGGCGCCCAACTCGGCCGCCACCGCCAACGCCGGCAATGCCCCGTCCTTCTCTCCTTCGTCATTCACAAAGTCCCCGACCGGCGCAGGCGATGCGATCTCGCTGAACGAGAGCCCCTTCATCGACTATGACTACTCATTCGATGCTGGCGACACCAGTTTCGATGATTCCCTCTACGACAACACTGCAGACAACCTCAAGATGATTGGAGACCTGCCTGCTACCGGTGCTGCGCCTGAGTCGACCGCTGGTGCGTCAGAAGGAAACGATTCTCCCGAAAAGAGGAGCCACCCAGACGACGAGGACGAAGCTCAAGAGAACGGGGCGAAGAGACGCGAGAGCACCGAGAAGGTACCAAAGAAGCCAGGCCGCAAGCCGCTTACCTCAGAGCCAACTTCGGTAAGGGACAAGAACCAAAAAAAAACCAAGAACGGCCCACCCCTCTCCCC